>JARVZY010002731.1:600000-867000 GCA_030686995.1 Artemisia argyi | reverse complement strand
ATTATCTATGATACATGTTGTTTCATTGGATTCGATAGTTCATTAGTTTGTTTCGACAGTTCAACACTATAATTGAATGGTTCTTACAAGAGTTTATACTTTGTTGTTTGCTCGACTGAACTTTTTGGATTGGGTATCTATTTGAAAAGAGTCTTAGGAATTTGTTTTTTTTTTGTTTGTTTTTTTTCGGATTACATTTTTTTATATAGTTAAATACTATGCCGTAAGACATTGTGTCAGTCCAGAATTCATCTTATTTGGCATATTATTGTTCGTTCTTTTGTACGTAATGAAGCTGAAGAAGGGCCATATATTAACATCTAACTATGAGTTTGTCAAGGACTTGGATGAGTCGACTTTATTATTTATCAGTCACTAACTACTTTTAATATGCAAAACAACAAACAAGTGTGGTGCATCAGCTTGACTGCTTGCACTGAATTGATCATTCCAGCACATTAAAAAGGTTTAGCTAATATATTCATGGATTACTAAATTTGAGAATATGTTTTCCATCTTAGGGGTACATGCTTGGTAATCCTCATACAGATACAAGTAGCGACTACAATTCAAGAATCCCATATTCCCATATGCTCATAATATGCCACTCTTACCATCTGGAATTTTCAAGGTATCTAAATATGTGATCTGTGGTTATCTGAACATTATTAATAAGTACACCAACCAAAATTTTGATATGTCCTAGAATTAATTAAGTTACATATTTTTGCAGTCAGAAAATTGCTATGGAGAGAGTACTTGAATGTACATCCGAACAGCCGTATGTGTGTACATGATCTTCATCCGGTGGACAAGGTACACGAGCTAGGATTCAATCTGAATTATCAGCTTATAATATCTTCAATCTTATATGTGTTCACTCTACTGATTTCTGTTTTTAACCTATAGTGCTTTGGAACAATTTGTGCCTTCCATATTTTAGAGCCATATTGTGACTCTACAAATACCTTAACATCTGATGTATTCAAGAGGCACTTAGGAGCTTCAGTTAAACCTCCGTGGATATTTCTTCGTTACCACAACTTAAGTCGCATTGGTACTGAGTAATACTCTTTTCTTTGTCTGTTTATGTGAATTATATTTTTCCAATGACTCACAAGTTGTAAAGGAGGTGCTAATAAGTTACAACATTCTTACTATTGGTTTATATAATATTCTATGTTATTTGGTACCGAAAGTAATTACGAGATTTGGTTTTGTAGGTCCTGAATTTGCAGAAGTTGTGCTTATCAATGATGAAGACGCTCCAGTCTATTCAATGTATAGAGATCCTGTGGGTTGGTTATTATTTGAGCAAACTGTTGAGTGTCCGATGAAGGTTTGTTTTTTCACCAACTATTTTGAAGATGTTTGGAATAGTTTATTTTCCAAGCTTATTAAACTGGTAAACTGCAGTTCCATTTAAGATTTACAGTTACATTTTGTTGGAATATTTATATGTAGGCAGTTCCTATAAGATTTACTATTCCATTCGATGCAGGAAAGTACTCGAGATCTCATACCTTCTAGATGATAACAAGTGCACATAATAGGTTCCCGTTGGCCGCCAGTATGTTTTATTCAGCATCATCTGTAGTTTTATCATTGCCTTACATGTCCTTTGCTCTTATATACTAACTAAGTAAACAACATGTGAATTAAATTTTATAGTATCTCAGTTGTTGTGTCTGAAAAGTGCAAATATTTTTTTTCAGGAGATATAAATTTGGAAAAACTATCAAATTAGATGGCATCTCAGTTGCGGTTATACGTCCCCCTCCCCCCCCCCCCCCCCCCCCCCCCCCCCCAAAGGTGGAAGTAGTGGCTGATAGGAACCACGCTACTCATGAGATTGTGCTAGTACCTACTAAAGATGAATACGTTAAGTTATAATGACTTTCTTAAACTGTCTTTACTCTTATAGTGTGTCATTTATAACGAGTGCTTATCTTTTTGTCTCACATTTGTAGTACCAGCTTTGGGATCATTGAGGATGCAAAATGAACAATTGGAACGGATTCATCGCCGTATGGCTGGACGGCGATTACTAGCATTTCCGGCCTCAAATTTGGTATGATGTTTATGTCAATGCTATGTTTATGTGAACGTGGTTTTGCTGTATTAAAACGGTGATTACATGAACTCTACTAATGCTGCTTTGAGTCTTATGTTGTTACTGTTACACTAACTCGCATTTTTTTCTCCCTTTCTTTGCAGGACCTGTGTGCTCTACCCACAAATCCTAATGCTAAGTACGCACCAATATTTTCTTATTTGGAAATCCTTTTAAAGTTGAATGACTTTATTTGGAAATCCTTATAAAGTTGAATGACTTTCTGTGGTATTAACGTTAGGAACTTGAGTATGAAGGTGTCAACCAGGATGGAACAGCTAAGTGGTATTAGAGGGTTTGGGATTGCGAGATGTTGGTTATGCTATTCGTTTTGAAGATATGAGTGGACCCAAGACTGTCATAAAGTTAAGTCAATCTCAAATTCTAGCTTTAATTATATAATATTTAACAGCTTATGCGAGAAACATTGAAACATGCGGATGTTGATAAATACCGGTAATTCTACTATTACAAGTGATTAAATGTTGTGTCATATATTGTTATGTATAATTAAAATCAATGCTTACATAGCAGGGTTTCACCCTCATACTGATTCAAATATATGTTTTTATAGGTGAGGCAACTTTAAGCGCTCGCCTTTTACGAATTCCATATGATCTCACCAATCTTGGCAACTACAAATTTGTTGTAGTTCTTTAAAATCGACAAAGGGATGAGAGGAACTCACTACTGCTGAAAACTGTATTTCAGGTACGAACTTCATTATAAACACCAGTGGAATTCTAAGGTTTCTTGTAACCTGTTTTCAAGTACAAAGTGTATTTCACTAAAAATCAGTTTGAGTTAGATTTTTGTCATCATGAGCTCACTAGAGATGGAGTATTACTGATAAGCAATTTGCAGCATTCTGTTGGTTGGAGTATTAGTACCTAAACAAATGATAGATGCATAGACTTGGGGTTTGTGAGACGGGTTTTGATTTTGGGGGTTCTTTTTCTTTTTCTTTTTTTTCCTCAAGATTCAGTAACCGTTAATCAAGATGTAATAGTTAGGTTTTCAGTTTTCTTGTCTTTTGGTATCCATGTTTATGCTTGAACCGTCTTCCATTATATAATATTAAGGACGTATGAATATGGTTTGGGTTATAGTTCTTCACTTAAATTTGTTTGCTATGAGTATTTCGAGCGCTTATTTTTTATGTACGCATTTTGTTGTGATGTTGGTATTGGAAAATATGAAGGAAAAAAAGGATTCTGAATTGCGAAGGGATATTTGTTTCGCCTTATGTTTCGAGATATATAGATGCTTTGACGCTGTTTGTTTCGCCTTATATACTTGCCGTTATGTTTTTGGATTTTTAACTTGCTACTTTGCTATAAGATTTTGTGATTTCATGTTAAATTTTAATTGAATTTTACCATGTCGAAATCTGATGCTTATACACTGATTTTGCAGCAATTGTCGTCGGAAATGCATACCAAGGCCCTTAACTTTGATATCTTGGCGGGATAGGCTATTCGTAACTGTGGTTGCAGCGATTGCCAGCATTTGTTTTTGGTTTAGTATTTGCAGGCCTGAGCCTCATGGTAATGTGGATGTATACATGGGTTCTGGATGATTCGAGTGTAATTACATATCTCTATGATGTAAGTATACATTAGTTTTGATTGGTTGCCTTTTAAGTACATCGGGCGTCATCTTCTTGTGAAACTGATATTTGATATTATTTAGATCATATGAGATACATGATCATACACATGAGTTTCGGCATAAACGATGCCCCACCGCAACGCGACGGATCGTCGCCCACCTCGTTGTTTAAACTCCGTGCATTCTAAAGCTAGTTTGAATAATGAGAATAGTTTCAAATTAATTTAATTTTGATTACATTAGTTGACGTACATTATGGGCTTTATTTTATTGAAACTAATAAGTACAATCATGCAACCCCAAAGTCGGTTCCAAACCTAGCTAGTCCAATTTGTGAAACGATATTTAAGGAACGGTGGCATCGTTTATATCAACCGCAAAAAAAAAAAAAATAAAAAATAAAAAAAAAATAAATAAAAAAACTAACTATAGCGGGCCTGGACAAAACCACTGGGTTGAGCTAACCATAGGCAAACTGAAACCGAAAATGTACGCGTCATTTAACACCCTTACATCTTTTATATAATAAAACAAAACCTCTAGTGGGTACTTTCGTATTTTAGAAAAAAAGAATATTTCCTTATTAGGTAATATTTTAATTATTATTTTTTAATTTAAAATTTAATTTTTTTTTTTTTTTTTTTTTTTTGTTGATATACTACACAAGTAGAAGATAAATACAAAAAAAAAAAAAATATAAATAAGATGCAATACTACACAAATAAAAGATATATACAAAAAAAATATAAATAAGATGTAACTAACAACATGATTAAAATTTTTAAATGATTATCTTTAATAATAAACAAATATAATTAAAAATCATAAATCAAATAAAAAAAAAGATTAACTTATTTGTTTTTTAAAAAATAAAAAAATATCATTAAAAAAAATTAAGAGAAAAAAAAAAAAAAGAAAAAGAAAAAGAAAAACTAGTTATATATATAGTAATAAGGATAAAGAAACGTACCATTATATTGCTAAACATTCGAATATTATTCTTTTTATCTAAGGTTAACCTCCCTATATATATTTAATAACATCCTCGATACCCTAATAACTTTTCCATACTCAATCGCTCATCTTCGATCCTGAAGTCAAACAATAAATCGGATAGAAGTTTTGCCGAAATCATGACGACCACCACTTTATTTGATCAATACTACTCCGTTTTACCACTGTCCAAAAAACATCTTGAAGCCGGAAACAAGATCATCATGCCGGCTTCTGCCTTCGATCAACTTACTTCCAGATCGATGAAAGTTGTTTACCCGATGCTCTTTCGCATAACAAGTCATGCCACACGCCAACACTCCCATTGTGGTGTCGTCGAGTTCACTGCTGATGAGGGGTTTGTTTTACTGCCCACGTCGATGATGAAAAACATGAAATTACAAGAAGGTGACTTGGTGAATATAAGGAACGCTAGGCTCCCTAAAGGAACTTATATTAAGATACAACCACATGCTACTAAGTTCATTAATCTTTCTAATCATAAGTCATTGCTTGAAATAGCTTTTAGGGATTTTGCGTGTCTAACAACTGGTGACACTATTGAGATCAACCACGCGGACCATAAGTATTTGATTGATGTCCTTGAAACCAAACCATCTCGTGCTATATCGATGTTTGATACTGATTGTGAAGTGGACTTTGCACAACCATTGGATTATAAAGAACCTGAAAAGAAAACAAGTGTTCTTGGTAAGCGAGAGCGTACTACTTTAGGGAATGAAGATCGAATGTCTAGTCCCAAGCAAAAAGATGATTCCAAACGATTTCCAGGTGAAGGGAGGCGACTTGGTGGGATAACAGTGCCCGGTGTTAACTCATTCGACCAGTCGATGAAAAAATTGAAGATAACAGAAGTAGCTACTACCAAGAAGGTTGATGGGAGCAAACAAGGGACGACAGAGTTTAAGACATTCTCGGGGATGGCCAAGCGAGTTGACAGTCAACCATTGGTAGCTGTGGCGGCAAAGGATGTGGAACCACATGATCAATCGAATGCTCGTGCGAAAGTGAAAGAAGAAGAACACCAAGGATTCAAAGCTTTTACAGGAAAGAGTTTCCGATTAATTTGATACAACAACAACATACCCAATCCCGCAAGAGTGAGGTTTTCGATTAATGTGATAGATATATAAAAAACTGACAAATATGTTACTTATATAGACTTATGATCACTTGGTTTATGATTTTGTGGTATCATATTATAAATAAGGTTTGATTTATTATTAAAACTTTGCTCTATGTTAACTAAATTTCAGTTTAATTACTCTACCTTTACTTGTGACAAGTTCTAAACTGATAACACCATTTTTTGATTGTTTTACACATTTGAGTTGTTACTTAATACTAGTAGTAGTATCTTAGTTTAGGAATTCTTTTTCATGCATTTACATACTGTCTTCGAATTTTTTTTACAATGTATGTAAAGGTTGATCTAGCACATGCATGGTTGCTTTCTCAAGTACTTTGAAACCCAACTATCAATCCAAAGTAAAAGTTGACGCTTTCTATCCGGGATCCTGTAATGGCTGGTGAACCGCTTCTTCTTCTTCCATGAAGATTCACACAAAACCGAGCGTGGATGGAACTGAACAAGATTTGGTGAAGAAGTCAAATTTTTATAGATAAAGTAAAAAGAGATTATTCATTAGCCATCACACGTTTCATTACTTTTATTCCATTATGTCTTCTCATAAATAGAGGAAGGATATCGAGTGATCAATTACCATTGAGAGCGTTAAGCACAAAAGGACGAATATTGTGGTGTTCTGACGACAGCAGCTAAACGAGGGCATGAATGCGAAATGCCAAAGCAAAAGAAAAAGATGGAAGTTGGAGACTATTCGATATTTCTACTAATATGATCCCTGTTACTTTAAATATGTTCTACACTATGATATATTGCTCTAATATTTTTACAATTATCTTTTTTGAAGCAGATAGTTCACAGTGCTCATTCTATCGATATTGGAAAATAAAATAAATGTTTACATTCAACTTTCATTATCGCCCTCCCGGTGAACTGATCGTACCACAAACTGACACAGGTGAACAAGTAGAGTAAACTAGAGCTCTTGAGAGAACCATGTGGAAGGAACTCAGCAAAATGACCCCGTAAATTCGTGAGAAGGGGTACTCTCCTATCTTTTGATATGCTAAATGGTAACACGATGGATAGAGTTGGACACACGCCCGATGCTGAAAAATCAGAAGGAAAAGTGTTATAAGCTTTGAATGGAAGCCTCGGTAAACAGCGACGGTAACTCTAACTGCTACAGCGTTAAGCTATACCCCTAACTCTTCCAAGAGTCCCTTTAGCCAAATAGCTTCCTTCATAACCTTCGTAAGGGCCAAATACTAAGCCCTTGTAGTTGAAAGAGACACCACGTATTGTAGTGTTGCCTTCGAGCTTACAACACATCCTTGTACTAGAAATCTGTAACCAATGATCGACCTACCTTTATCCGGTTCCTAAACGTAGTTTGAATCAACCTGTTATGTCCACATGTTTGTCACGATCTCTCCCATATATCTCCTAATCCACTTCACTGCTACCCTATGATTTTTACCTAGATTTGCTAAATATCTGCGAACTACACTTACCGTACACGCTATGTCTGGCCTCGTGCGCACACTCAAGTATATTAAGCACCCAACCGCATTTGCATACGACACCCTACTCATCCTTTCAACATCATAATCCCTAATCGGACAATCCTTCAACGACAGCTTGAAGTGCCCACTCAATGACATCTGAAGCAATTTCCCATTGTCAATTTGAAAATATTTAAAACCTTAGAAACGTACCCAGATTGTGACCCTCAGAATCTTGTGACTCCAATCTATGATGATCTCCATACCAAGAGTCTTCTTTGCTTCCCCAAGCTCCTTCATGTCAACACCTTTTTAAAGACCCAATCTGAGTCTTGCTCTTATATGTTGCAAAACACAATGAGGCATCATTATTTTCTTAGGATCACTTAAAAGTTAAAACTAACTCACCAAGCTTTGGCTACATTCAACTACTCTAAGGATATCTCATTACATTTCCTTTACTCGTCTTTCTTTACTATCAAACACCCTCAAGAAAGTTATTCGATACTCAAACATTCTAGTAAAAAGTATAAACCTAAAATTAACGAGATTACAAGAGACAAGTAAAATCGAAACTAGATGTATACACAATCAAAGAAACTAAATTGAGATTCTAAAGATAAGTATTGTAAATACTCGAACAAGACTTTAAGGATAATAACCGTGTAAAACGAAACTTGCAAATCAAGGAAAGAGATTAAAAAAAAAAACTTCATAACATAACATGCACGTTCGTTAGATGTATTCATCGATAGTGGGACATAAATGTTTTAGAGGTCCAGTAATTAAGATTTCAACAATTTCAACCTACTTCCAATCCTATAATTTGAAGACATTATTCACCAGTCCTCACAAACACATTCTCATTCATTCTTAAAAACCTCTAAAACCTAGCTCTCACCTTTCTAACCCTAGCTCAGGGTGGATCTACATGTTGGATAGGGTATGCACTTGCATACCCTGTGAAATCATGGCGTAGTGTAAAAAAAAATTAATTTTGTGCTTTTACTTTGTTATTTTACATAGAGTTCATACCTTGTAAAAATTAAGTGCATACCCTTTTTAATCTTAGTTAAAAAAAAAAGTGAACAAAATTTAAAGATGCAAATATATTTAAGAAGCAACAATGGTGGTTTTCAAGCTACAGTGAGATGTATAAAAGAGAATGAATATGTGATAGAGAGAGAGAGAGACAAGTAGTTGTTGGGTGGATATAAGTGGGTCCATGTTTATTTGGTAGTATTATATTTTATTTTTTCATCTTGATTTGAACTAAAATATACATATACGAGTAATACAATTGCTAAATAATACAGAGTACTCCGTTTCCTTGAGGCTACTAAATTCAGTTTTTGTCAATTTAACATAACCCGAACCAATCAAGAAAATTCAAGAAAATAAGAAAAAATAACCAATAAAAAACCCAACTCAACCCGACCCAAAAAAACCCAAATCATCTAAATTTTTATATATAGTAAATTGTGCACACCCTCTGACGGATTTCTAGATCCGCCACTGCCCTAGCTTACTCGTTTCACCGATCACTTTACTTTAGTTTCAATTATGAATTGGTTAGACGATAGTTGTGCCGATCCAACATACCCGTCACTCGCCCAAAACCCTATTATTGACGATACATAAACCAAAGAAACATACACAAGATTCGCCCAAAACCCTATTATTGACGATACAGAAACCAAAGAAACATACGCAAGATGCACCGATGATACGGATTGGTTCAACAAGGATTGCGAGGATCCGACGTACCCATTACTTGCCGAAAACCCTTTCATTGATGACACGGATTGGTTTGATCTGGATTGTGGTGATCCAACTTATCCATTACTCGCTGTAAACCCTTTCACTGATAACACGGATTGGTTCGACTGGGATTGTAATGATCCAACTTATCCATTACTCGTTGGGAACCGTTTCTATGATGACATAGAACAGGATCAAGCGAATAAAACTTACGCTAGAAACACCTACTACTCCACAACAGACAAGGAGCGGGAATCCAATCAAACTTACGACGATGAAACCTATCCAACTACCTCATACACGTGTTTCCACTCATCAAAATCGACAAAAACCATCCAGAATCAGGAAACAGGATCATTATGTCGGAATCAACCCTCAAAAAACTTATTTACAGCTGTGACCTCGTTTACCCCATGGTCTTCCACATTGAGAAATCCGACAGCAGCCTCTACTCCCACTGCGGTGTTATAGAGTTCTCCAAGGAGCTGTTAACATGCCCACGTGGATGATGACAAGCATGAAGCTACAAGTAGGTGAACTAGTGAACATCGAGTATACTAGTCTACCTAAAGGAACTTACATTAAGATACAACCGCATGCCACTAAATTCACCACGCTTTTGGATCATAAATCCTTACATGAAAACGCTTTTAGAGACTACGCGTGTCTAACAACTGATGACACTATCGTGATTGATCATGAGGATGAGAAGTCTTTAATCGATGTTTTGGAAACCAAACCATCAGATGCAATATCGTTATTTGAAACAGATTTAGATGTCGACTTTGCAACGGCCTTGGATTACAAAGAACCTGAAAAGGAAACAAAAGATGTTAAACAGTTTCCTGGCCAAGGGAAACGACTTGGTGGAACAATTAGGCCAAGAGATGATGAAGCATTTAATCAATCAAATAAGATGTTAGCAATAATGTTAGTGGTTATGAGCCCAGAACAGGGTGAAGATAATCAATATCCTAACTACGTACCAATTAAGGTTACCGGATATCACTTGGAATCGTGTAATTACTTTCCAAAGTAAACTACTTGACCCTAATGCCTGGGTATCACGAATATCTACTTGGGATAAGACCAAATGTTTGTTATTGAATTAGGCACAAATCAGCAACCCTTTGCGTTTAAATGTTATTTGTTTTCTGTGTATATCTCATGCATAATCTGATTTCCTTTTAAATAGAAGAATACTCATAGCTAGTCAAATGAAATTATGAGAATTAATCGGCCCATTAATCTCCACATAATTGCCCCCATTATAGCCAAAAATAGTAGTTACATGACCAATTAAATGTGGTCATAAGTGGAGATATAACTATCATTTGAATAGGTCAAATCAGTTACATTCTCATCAGCATAATCTACTTAGCACTAGCAGCAGAATCACTGCTCAGTAGCAGAGTCATACTACTAGCAGCAGAAACCAACACTAGCAGCAGAATCTTGCACAACCACTATTGAGTCAGGGTAATCAGGGACTTGATGGGTGTACACTCCGTACCTCCAAACCCATTCCCAAGTATGATTTGATCCCTCAAGTGCACTAAATTTTCCAACAATCTTCCCCAAATTTAGTTCACTTCCTTTGCATGAAAATAACATTAAACAAAACGTACGCATAAATGAAAATATCTCGAGGATTGAATTTTCATCTTAGTACATTACACGTTCAAATATTCGAGAATCAGAGTGTTCCAAAGAATTGAACCCTTCAACCCATTTGAATACTTGAAGATAAAATACACATACATTTTCAAACACTTAAACACTCCTAACACTATACAAGCCATGTGTCCATATCCAATTCATAAATGTTGTAAAAGCTAAAAGTCCATAGCTTCCTGAAGCAGCAAAACTTCAACATTTACATACGTGGTTCCTCTTTATTCATGCTCCTGCCAAGCACTTTTTTCAAAGAAAATTAACCATTAAGAAGTAATGACTTCATCCTCTTTTCCAGCAGGTTCCAAGCACAAACCTTGGGATGTTTGTAAAACATGTGCTCCAGTACACTGAATGTTCAGCTTTCCACATTGAACTCAACTACCAAGTTTCCTCAGGAGGGAGTTGGTTGTCTTAGCATTCAGTGACTGAATTAGACTTTAAACCCATCCCTTTAGCAGACTTTAAAACCAAGTCTCTAGCCAAGCCCTTCGTCAAGTGATCAGCTAAGTTTTGTTGAGATCTAACAAACTCTATAGATACCACCCCATTCATGATAAGCTCACGAATCATGCTATGCCTGACACCCAAGTGTCTAGACTTCCCATTGTACATCTGGCTATAAGCCTTTGCCAATGTAGCAACACTATCACAGCGGATAGAAATAGGTGCTATAGGTTTAGGCCATAATGGAATCTCAAGAAGCAAGTTTCTCAACCATTCAGCTTCTTTACCAGCAGCTGCTAAAGCCACAAATTCATATTCCATTGTTGAACTGGTGATACAAGTTTGCTTCTTGGATGCCCAAGAAATTGCACCTCCACCAAGTAGGAATACCCAGCCACTGGTAGACGAATTGTCTTCAGTGTTACTGATCCAACTTGCATCAGTGTATCCTTCCAACACTGAAGGATAACCAGTATATGAGAGACTATAATCCATAGTTCTCTTCAAATACTTTAGTACCCTCTGAATTGCTTGCCAGTGCTGAGCACTAGGATTACTAGTATACCTACTCAGTTTACCCACTACAAAAGCAATATCAGGCCTTGTACAAGTCATGGCATACATCAGGCAGGCTAGAATACTCAAGTTGAGATACAGCTTTGCCAGTATTAGGCACAAGCTTCTCAGTGGTATCCATGAGAGTACTCACTGGAGTACAATCAAAGTAATTAAATTTCTTCAGTACCTTCTCAATATAATGAGACAGAGAAATTGATATACCATTACTTTCATGTTTGATCCTTATACCAAGGATAACATCAGCCTCCCCCATGTCCTTCATGGAGAACCTTGATGTCAAAAATTCTTTTGTCGTGTCAACTTGATTTTGGTCAGTGCCGAAGATCAGCATATCATCAACATATAGACAAATGATGAGTCCTTTACCAGATTCATCAAATTTGCTATATACACATTTGTCAGCCTGGTTAAGAACATAACCATTAGACAAAACCACTTCATCAAATTTTTGATGCCATTGCTTAGGTGCCTATTTGAGTCCATATAAAGACTTAATCAGTTTACACACCTTGTTTTCATTGTCGGGCA
Source organism: Artemisia argyi (assembly GCA_030686995.1). Taxonomy (NCBI): domain Eukaryota; kingdom Viridiplantae; phylum Streptophyta; class Magnoliopsida; order Asterales; family Asteraceae; genus Artemisia; species Artemisia argyi. The sequence goes on along the minus strand of JARVZY010002731.1, from coordinate 854,681 downwards.
AGATGAAGCCCTGAGGTTGGTTCATATAAACCTCCTCATCCAATTCACCATTCAAGAAAGCTGTCTTCACATCCATCTGATGAATAATCAGATTGTGAATTCATGCCAAAGCAATCAACAATCTTATGGTACTGATCCGTGCCACAGGAGCATAAGTATCAAAGTAGTCTATCCCTGACTTTTGTCTAAAGCCCTGAATGACTAGTCTAGCCTTGAACTTTTCAATAGTTCCATCTACCTTCATTCTCCTTTTGAAAATCCATTTGCAACCAAGAGGTTTGCAACCTGGTGGTAGATCAACCAACACCCCAAGTGTTGTTGCCCATGATGGAGTCAATCTCATCATTTATTGCTTCTTTCCAGAAAGCAACATCCTGAGACTTCATTGCTTCTTCAAATGTTTTGGGATCATCCTCAACAATGAAGCAATATGAGTATTGGTCAGAGACCTCATTACTTGTGCCTTCAATTAAATATAATTGAAACTCAGGTCCAAATGACTTTGGAGTCCTGACTCTTTTGCTCTTTCTGAGCTCAGGTTGTTGAACCACAACTTCATCAGGGGCCTGAGATGATAATTCATATGGGTCCTCTGATACACCAATGTCATCAGTTCCATTTGGAATCCTTTGACTTGATCTAGGGACTGATGAGAATCTATTCTCATCAAAGAGTGCATCCCTTGATTCAATTATTGAGTTAATTGAAACATATTCATTAGGTTCAACAACATATAACCTGTATGCCTTGGAATGCTCAGCATATCCAACAAAGATGCATTCAATGCCTCTATCACCCAAAGTTTTTAATTTTGGATCAGGGAGTCTTACAACAGTCCTACAACCCCAAACCCTGAGATAATTCAGGCTGGGTTTCTTTTTAGTCCAGAGTTCATAAGGGGTGACTTTTTCCTTTTGTTGGGAACCCTATTTAATAAATAGCAAGCTGTTAACATAGCTTTACCCCAGAACCCTTGACTCAGTCCTGAGTAGGACAACATGGAATTAACCATCTCCTTCAGTACCCTGTTCTTCCTTTCAGAGATACCATTTTGTTGAGGAGTATAGGGAGCAGTCGTTTCATGGATTATACCAATAGACTGAAAATACAGAGTATCCATGTACTCACCTCCCCTATCAGTCCTGAATCTTTTGATCAGGGACCCAATTTGCAATTCAACTTCAGTTTTAAATACTTTGAATTTATCTAATGCTTCATCTTTGGTATGTAATAGATAGACATAACAGAACCTAGAAGCATCATCAATAAATGTCACAAAGTACTTCTTGTTCCCCAAAGAGGGAGTGGCATGCAAGTCACACAGGTCACTGTGTATAAGCTCCAAGAGCTCAGTCTCACGTTTAACACCCTGAAAAGGTTTCTTAGTGATTTTGGTCAACATGCAAGTTTTACACTTTTTCAGTGTCCATGTCAAATGTTGGGATTAACCCATCCTTAGACATATCTTGCATCCTTTTAAAATGTACATGGCCAAGTCTAGCATGCCACAGGGTAGAGTCATTCAGTTTAGAGGTTGACATAAAGGCTGAGTTAACAATGTCAGTGACAACATTTAGCCTGAACATTTGATTACACAAATAGCCAAAACCAATAAACACATCATGTTTAGATAATATAAATTTATCAGATTCAATAACTTGTTTATATCCATGATTATTCAAAACACTACTTGAAACCAAGTTTTTCCTTATATCAGGAACATGATTAACATTAAACAAAGATACAATCTTTCCAGAACTAAAATTAAGATCTACACAACCACGACCATGCACCAAAGCTGTTGACTCATTTCCCATGTGAAGAATAGAACCATCATTCAGTGACTCGTAAGTCTTGAACCATCTTCTATCTTTGCACATATAAACAGTTGCTCCAGAGTCAACCCACCACGCAATATAATCATCTTGCACATAGTTAGATTCAGATACATATGTAGCATAATAAACCTGAAAAGATTCATTAAGCATATTCTGACCTTTCAGTGAGTTGGCAGAACCACCACTCCCTGAACCACTAGTGCCTGAACCGTTGGTTTTACTACCAACCTTAAAACCTTTGCAATCCCTTTTAATGTGATCAGATTTGCCACATTTCCAACAAGTAGGTGTTTCCTTCTTGTTAGGATCAGCCCTTGTGTTATCCTGATGTTTACGTTTGCCTTTGTTGTCATTGTACCTGGTGGAATTGTTATGTTCCACCATATTGACAACAGGTGCACCAGTAGCATTGCTACTCTTTGGCTTGTCATTATCCTGCGCCCTGAGGGATTCCTCAATACGCAGATGACTACCCAACAGAACAAGTGTTAGTTCTTCCGTATTTTGTTTCAAGGTATGCTTGAAATCTTTCCAAGAGAGAAGGAGTTTGTCAATGATACAAGATACAGAAATAGCCTCATCCATGTTCATTTTGTGTTGTGTAAACTTTCCAAGTATTCCAAGAAGTTCATTGTTTTGTGATGCGTGGGGATTGCACCAGGCTTTACCTCTCGAGGGATCTCGAGAAGCTTACAACCCCCACCAGGCAGTGTACCTGATCGATGTAGTATAGTATAATGACAAGTACCGGGGGATTGATCGTTCAGCTAGGAATAGTGTCGCTAGGATTAGAAAACCTAAAGACTAGGTCTAGAGATGAGGGATGATTCTTTTTGTATTTTTTAGTTTTTATAAAAGCAAGTAAAAATCTCGGGTTTGAAGGATTTGGGCGGAATTAGTTACTAGTCAACTAACCCAATACTAAGATGCAATCAAAATAAAATACTAAAAATGAAAATAAACTAAATTAAACTAAGGTTGTAAGCAATATGTGGGAGAAATGTGTTTACTTAGATTTCACTACTCCCTAGATATCTTTTACATGTTAATTACTTGTTATAGTTGCGTGGATGACGGATTGTATTCCTTAATACCATTCATGGGGTGGCGTACTTACTTCCCCAATCCTATGAGTGCCTACTTCACTCCTATGTCGAACCGGCTAAGAAGCTCCTAACATGGGATCATTAGAATTTACTCATGCATTAAATACAACCAATAAAACCTAGTACACATCGATTCATGTTTCCTAAGACGTTCAAGCATGTTACCAAATGGAGATCTGCCAGTTTTCTTAAGCCTAACATTGAAATCATTCATCCAATACAACCATAAACAAGTAATCAACACATAATTAACATCTAGGTTTCATTAGATCTAAGCAAACACAAGATAAATCTAGCCTAGCATGTTGAAATTAAAACAAGTACAAGATATAGACAACCAACACATAGACATATTGATTGAATTAAAGAGAAGACTTATCTTAATAGCACATGAAAGGGTTCAAGGGGTGAAAACCCTTGAAAAAGCTGTAAAATACGTACAAGGTTCGGCCCTAGGGTTTCTCCACACAAGTTCCTCTCTATGAATGAAAAATAGAAAACTATATATAGATTTTGGAAGGTGACGGCGTCAAGAACAAATGTCTGACGCCGTCATCTCGCCGCCAAATAACTCCTCGGACTGCCTAGATCTGGATCTGACGCCGTCATGTGTACACCTTATGCAGGCCGTCATGATTTTAACTCTTGACGCTCTTGTTGTGACACCTTCAGGTTTCTTCTGGGTCGTCATGGACTTTACTCTTGACGCCGTTAAGATTTCCTTCTTGACGCCGTCATACACTGTTTCCAGCATGGAAAATCAAGTCTTTGGCATTTTCTTCACTTTTATGCTCCAAAAACGCCCGAATTGCTTCCTTTTCCAGATTTCACTCCCAAAGTACCTAAAATCACAAAAGGAACGATTTAGGGTAATATTTGATCAAATAAATTCAATTACGGGCTTAAATGATCCCCTAAAAGTGGCTCATTTTTCGCCTCATCATATACCCTTACACTTGAGATTTGCTTGTCCTCAAGCAAATGCGCTTTTATTCTAATCAAAATACAAGTTAGGGGTCATTTAACACTAATATAAAAGTAATTACAACAAATAATCGTTCCACTAAAGACCAAAGACAAGCACGGAGGTCATATACTAGCACCTCACAAATAGTGTTTAGATACTCACATCTCTTGGGTGTAATAAAGTAATATCACAATATGAAAACGGAAGATATCTCTCACTACCTGTCATAGCAAAATAGATTGCTATAGGCTTGGGAAAGGATCAAACATCCACCACATGGCGTAAGCACCTAGGATATACTATCAAAGAGGTCTTTTAAAGGGTTGTAACGTTAGGTGTAGGGATATGAAATACACGGTTTTGTTGGATATAGGCAGTCTTTACTAGTGGCGAGTTAACAATCTTGGTTAATTACATGTACAATAAGGCGTTGATAAGCCAAGACTAGACTCGACTTAAGCTAATAAATGAAAAATAACAAAAACATAAAATAAACATAGAATGAAACGGGATGGTAGTCCGTATGTTTTTTTTTTTTTTTTTTTTTTTTTTTTTTTTTTTTTTTTTTTTTTTTGCATACACTCTTACCCTACCATCCAAAATAATACATCATAGAGGATGAATATTCCCCTTACACTTGAATTTTTACATACTTTACAATAAACTAATCTAATGACTCGAATTAAGAAAATCAAAACACTTGGAGTACTTTTAAGATTAACGTACATATGGGGGTAATATATGATGTTCTTCCCCATTACTCTATAAAATAAGTATTTTACCCATGAGTCCCAATCGTCCCAAAACAATATGTACACGGATATGACTCGACTTAGCAACCATGTAATCAATTAGATAATTAACTTAGGGTCTAACAAATAACAATAATGCACTAAAGATGAGTGCATACACAGAAGGCTAAGGCGATTTGGGTGTACATTTAAGTGGGGTGTAACAAATTTTTCCTTTAAGTAAAATTCTTAAAGTTAGAAACGAAAAGATAGGCTCGGAAGGGTGTACTAGGGGTTTCGTGTACTAAAAATGAGTACAACGCTAATGGTGTGGGAAAAATTAGTTGACTTAAATGGTCAAGCAATTATAATACGGGTTTAACACAAGGGTGATCCTAATGCCTCTTATCATGTAGTAAATCCTAATACAAGAATGTAGTCTCACTAGCGGTCTCGAGATGCATCACTAACGCAAGTTCTAGAATCTAAATGCTACCGGTACACTCATAAGTACTAATAATAAATGTTTTTCCTATCAAATCTAAAGGCGAACCTCACATATTTGGGTGGAAAATTTTTCTGAATAGTACGGTTTTGTGCTAGTCATACAATCTCCTATCCATGAGACGCTTGCTATGGCTAAAGTTTCACTCCTAAATGTTGTAAAAAAATTTAAATTTGGCGCTAAAATTGCACTAACAAGTATTTCTCATAGTTTTATTACACATCTACTATCAAACAAACAAACTTAAGCGAAAGTGTATTGTAATGTATCATCATTTTACCCTCCCCTTACACTTAAGATGAACATTGTCCCCAATGTTCAAGTAAAGAATGTAAAAGTGAAATAAGTAAAAAGAATGAAATCAAATACTCCCCTGATTCACTCGGTATGGATAATAAGGTGGCCAGGTTAGATCTTCTTCCAAGAAAATGAACAATCAAAGCTTCCCTTCCAGAAAAATAATCATCTTCTTGTCATACATAACCTGTAAATCCTGAGAAAACAGACAAGGCAACTTCGCATAAAATCGGCGGCAATCTACATAAGTTACTAAATCCTAGAAAACAAAATAAGATATAATGCTTGTGGAATGAAGTTTGCAGATTTCCTGAAGATTATAAAACTTAATAATTCAACAAAAACTTTAAAACTCCGTTAGAAAAACAAAACCGGTAAAATTTCCAGATTTTTACACGTGACGCCTTCAAGAGTAAACTCATGACGCCGTCAGAAGTGACCTGTAGAAATTCTTATGTTAAGTTTCCGGAAAATTTCTGGAAAAACTTGGTTCTACTTCCTGGAAAATCCTGCAAAACTTCATTATGACTCGATACAAGCATTTGATTCTAACAAATACGAATATACATGTTCATTTAATATTGTGGAGAATCATGATCGGTTTGTTTCTTAAAAACATATTTGGGGTTTCCCCTTACACTTATCTTTTGCAAAAATACCTTTGGGTGAAGTTAAGACTAGGCCAAATCAACAGAATAAAGTATTTCCACTATTTAGTTTTGAAACATGATCTACCAACAATAAAAATAAAGCATGCATACGGAAGCAAATAACAAACAAACAAAATAAAAATCACACAAAACATGGGTTGCCTCCCAAGAAGCGCTTTTCTTTATTTACGAGTCTTGTAGCTAGACTCAAGGTTTTGGGTTACTACGTGACCTCATCGTTGGTTTCACTCTCTAGGTCGTCTTCTAAGCCAGTTTTGTACTCCGGACCTAGTTGCAAGCATTTTTTGTAGAAACCAAGCATCCTATTTTTCACATACTATACTCCTCTACGTCTATCCTCATCATTCCTATAATAAGCCGTTTGTTTGTGTTCCTTTTCTATATTAGAGAGAAGACGGTATTGCTCAATTTTGTAGGGCATTTGGTAGGCAATCTGATCATTCTCTTCCTTGAATCTAACTATCCCTAAAGTCGGATCATAACTCATCCTAGTGGCCTCAACAAATGGTTTTCCGAATATTATTTGGCTTAGGCAATCATCTATCACTGGACGAGTGTCTTCTACTATCATAAAATCGATCTCATAGGTGAAATTACCTATGATCACATGCAATCCCTTCACACTTCCTACAAAATTACTTATCAAATTCTTATTGGGCATCATCCTATAATCAAGTTGTTTCTTCATCACCCAATTGTAATAGGTCCTAGTCATGATGTTTACAGGAGATCTAGGATCGATATAAGCTTTCCATATATGCATATGCCCGATGTTGCATGGTATGTTGATGTTAGAGGGGTCTCCCATTTTGATAAGGGGTGTGCCAAGGATATATGGTCTCTCGGGACTATCAAATAAATCCTTATGGTATTCCCGTTCTTCCTTGGTGGGCAACTTATCAAAGTGCTTTTCTATAGTCTCTGCCTCCTCTAACTCCTCTCCCTTATTAACCTAAACTTCCCTACTTCCATCCCTAGTCTCGGTTTCTACTCCAACTTCATCCTTGTCACTTTCTTCTATCTTTTTATCTATTGGCTTAATGGTGACAACATTGACAAAGTGGACATGTTTGGATGATGAGGGGTCCTTAATTAGGATTCCGTTATTGGTGTCCCTAGTGTCCTTCCTAGGTGTGGTTAACGCTTGGTTGTTGAGGGCTTTCAACAAGTTGTCTATCTTGTTGGTCATCTCCGTTTGTTGTTGGTCGAATTCGGTTTCAAACCTAGCTATGCGTTGAGATGCCATGAACTTAGACATCAAACCTTCAAGATTGTTGGTACTACCATAATTGTTAGAAGGATTGTTGTTGAAAGTACGGTTGGAGGGTGGACCGTTTGGCTAGTAACGATTAGGCGGATTGGAAGAATTGGCTTGATTTTGTTTCCACCTAAGGTTTGGGTGATTTTTCCAAGAGGGGTTGTATGAATCACCGTAAGGGTTTGGCTATGGTTTGAAAGTGTACCACTTATCTCCCGCTTCATCGGTACGCGAGGATGCGTAGTCCGCAAAAGCTGTTCCGGGAGTTCCACACAATCACGAGTGTCATGGGGACCACTACATAATTCGCATGAAGAAGTGATTTTGTTCACTTGGCTTGAAGGCTTAGGAGCTTCGTAAGATTTCATGAGAAACTTGACTTGGTCCTCAAGTTCCATGATCCTACGGTCGGGAGGGCTAGAGTTATTCGAAGGCAAAGATATTGCCTTGACCATTTTGTTCAAATCACGGGGATCATTCCAACTTTCGTTGTCATAGAGAGCAAGATCTTCTATGAGTTCCCATGATTGTTCCGCACTTAGATCACGTAGCTTACCACCGGCCGATTGGTCAATGGCTCGCCTCGTGGAGAGATCGATATGGTCATAATAGATTTGGACTTGGAGCCAAAGATCTATGCCATGATGAGGGACTTTTTGGAGTAAGTCCTTGAAACGAGTCCATGCTTCATAAAGAGTTTCACCTTGACGTTTTTGGAACATCAAGATGTCATTTCTAAGCTTAGTAGTTCTCCCCGGTGGGAAAAATTGAGCAAGGAAACGAGTGGTGAGATCATCCCATGTGGTGATGGATCCCGCGGGTAAACGCTCAAGCCATTGACTAGCTTGATCACGTAGAGAGAATTGGAATAGGCGTAATCGGGTTGTCTCTCTAGTTGCAACATCTAGGTCTATGGAATCTACGATTTTAAGGAAGTCCTTGAGATGTTGATTTGGATCTTCGGAACGAAGTCCATGGAATGCACATCCGCTTTGCACCAACAGGATGGTGTCGGATCGCAAGGGGGTCACATTGGCTCCGGTGAGCTCAATGGTGTTTCGATAGCCTTGGTGGCTAGGTCGGGAATACTCTCCTAAGGTTCGGGGCCTAAAAGGTTCTAGTGGTGGGTTTTGTTGTGGTGGGATGACGGGTTCAAAGATGTTCCCATCGTCCATGATGTCGGGTGGTGAAAAGTTACGAACAAAAACACAAAGAAATAAGATAGACTAAAGAGAACCTAAAAATAAAAATAAAATCTTACTAAAAAGGAATCTAGCAAGTAGACCTAATAAAAAGAGATTCTAACCTAGACAATAACTATTCCCCAGGCTGCGGCGCTAAAAACTTGATGCGTGGGGTTTGCACCAGGCTTTACCTCTCGAGGGATCTCGAGAAGCTTACAACCCCCACCAGGCAGTGTACCTGATCGATGTAGTATAGTATAATGACAAGTACCAGGGGATTGATCGTTCAGCTAGGAATAGTGTCGCTAGGATTAGAAAACCTAAAGACTAGGTCTAGAGATGAGGGATGATTCTTTTTGTATTTTTTAGTTTTTATAAAAGCAAGTAAAAATCTCGGGTTTGAAGGATTTGGGCGGAATTAGTTGCTAATCAACTAACCCAATACTAAGATGCAATCAAAATAAAATACTAAAAATGAAAATAAACTAAATTAAACTAAGGTTGTAAGCAATATGTGGGAGAAATGTGTTTACTTAGATTTCACTACTCCCTAGATATCTTTTACATGTTAATTACTTGTTATAGTTGCGTGGATGACGGATTGTATTCCTTAATACCATTCATGGGGTGGCGTACTTACTTCCCCAATCCTATGAGTGCCTACTTCACTCCTATGTCGAGCCGGCTAAGAAGCTCCTAACATGGGATCATTAGAATTTACTCATGCATTAAATACAACCAATAAAACCTAGTACACATCGGTTCATGTTTCCTAAGACGTTCAAGCATGTTACAAAATGGAGATCTGCCAGTTTTCTTAAGCCTAACATTGAAATCATTCATCCAATACAACCATAAACAAGTAATCAACACATAATTAACATCTAGGTTTCATTAGATCTAAGCAAACACAAGATAAATCTAGCCTAGCATGTTGAAATTAAGACAAGTACAAGATATAGACAACCAACACATAGACATATTGATTGAATTAAAGAGAAGACTTATCTTAATAGCACATGAAAGGGTTCAAGGGGTGAAAACCCTTGAAAAAGCTGTAAAATACGTACAAGGTTCGGCCCTAGGGTTTCTCCACACAAGTTCCTCTCTATGAATGAAAAATAGAAAACTATATATAGATTTTGGAAGGTGACGGCGTCAAGAACAAATGTCTGACGCCGTCATCTCGCCGCCAAATAATTCCTCGGACTGCCTAGATCTGGATCTGATGCCGTCATGTGTACACCTTATGCAGGCCGTCATGATTTTAACTTGACGCTCTTGTTGTGACGCCTTCAGGTTTCTTCTGGGTCGTCATGGACTTTACTCTTGACGCCGTCAGGATTTCCTTCTTGACGCCGTCATACACTGTTTTTAGCATGGAAAACCAAGTCTTTGGCGTTTTCTTCACTTTTATGCTCCAAAAACGTCCGAATTGCTTCCTTTTCCAGATTTCACTCCCAAAGTACCTAAAATCACAAAAGGAACGATTTAGGGTAATATTTGATCAAATAAATTCAATTCCGGGCTTAAGTGATCCCCTAAAAGTGGTTCATTTTTCGCCTCATCATATTGTTCCATAACTGGTCTTGAATTAGTCATTTTGTAATTTGTGAAATTACTTACAATAAACTTCTTACTTGATGCATCCTCAGCCATATATTTGGCATCCAAGGAATCCCACAGTTCTTTGAAAGATTCAACATTCTGCTAAATGTCAAAAAGAGAATCAGACATAACATTGAGGATTAAACCTCTGCAGACATAATCATCATTCTCCCATTTGCTTCGATTCCTTATCTGTTCCACAGTAGCATCATCCCAATGATCCTCAGGAATAGCAGTGCTCATGACATACACCACATTCATACTTGACAACAAGAAGTGCATCTTCTTTTGCCATCTTCTGAAATCAACACCTTCAAACTTTTCCAACTTGGAAAAGTTAGAAGCCATATGCCTCATAGCAGCAGCCATTGATTATCACAAAATAATTTACTTTGATTGTTAGTGATTATGAGCCCAGAACAGGGTGAAGATAATCAATAGCCTAACTACGTACCAATTAAGGTTACCGGATATCACTTGGAATCGTGTAATCACTTTCCAAAGTAAACTATTCGACCCTAATGCCTGGGTATCACAAATATCTACTTGGGATAAGACCAAATGTTTGTTATTGAATTAGGCATAAATCAATAATCTTTTGCGTTTAAGTGTTGTAGAATACTAATTAAGTTGGAAACATGTTCAAGTGGTGGTGAGTTAGGCGTAGAAATGGAGGAGAGGAGAGAAAGAGTGGAACCTTGAAAGAAAAAGGTAAAGGTTAGATTAAAAATGTATGAAAGGTCCAACCCTCTCCACATGTGGAGAGGGGTATTTATAGTTACAATATAACGCCCACTCCCGGGCTGTGGATCAGGCATACAGTGGGTAAAGACCCGTTCCTTCTTCCACGGTGTTACTTAATCTAATACTAATAGACTAATATACTAACTAACTACGAGCTACCTTAATGCTATTACAATCATTAGGTGACCGAGACTTTTACAGGAATATTTATATTCCTAACAATCTCCCCCTAAGCGAGGTCACCTTTGAAGTTAAGCTCTTTGGTCTTTAAGCATTCTTTAGTCTTTGTAGCTCGTAGGATTTGATTCTTCTCCGTTCAGCACACTTTGTACTTCAAGCAAGCGAACTTGTGATTTGAGTTCCTTTGTGATGTTGTGATCTTTGAGCTTCTTTGAGATCATCAGCCAAAGTAAATCTCCAAGCTCATCCATAGTTGTAATGCCTTCATGTGATGTAGTGACTAAGGACCATCATGCTCACACCCTTCTGTATCTGGAGACGTTGCATAAGAGTTGAAGATTAGGAGACCTTTTTTCATCAGAGTTGCGGAAACGTTGTTGGTAGTCTCTCAACATTTGTTGTAGCAAGTCTCTCATCTTCATTGATAGTGTGGAGGATGTGTGAGCATGAGGTATGGATTGACCCGATTCAGCTGGAAACTGGAGCCATCAACGCCATCTTTATATGTGTCCCTGAAATAAAACAGTTAGCAATAAAGATAGAGAACGAACATGGCTTTGTCATTCGTTCTGCGAGGCCAGACTACCCTCCGGTTTTGTGAAAACCGACCTGTGATCAGGTAGAGTCTCTTTTAAAGAGGACTCTCCTTGACAGGAATTTCTAGCTTGTAGTAATGAAAGTTCCAAAGAATCCACTTTGGAATCTTTATACTTAGCATGTTCTCATACCGGAACGTCTCAAAGCAGACAGCACGATAGAGTGAATCGGTGAATTGATATTCACGGATTTGATGAGAAATTGATTTATAGAAATCACTCGCGTGTCCTATGATAAACAATTTTTGAGACACGACGAGAGTTTTATACGTTTAATCTCATTTCCATCAAAAATACTTTTGTTTAAAGACATTACACAATCAATGTGCTCGAAAGATAAGTTGGTGAGCACATTGAGAGGTTTTAGCAAAAGTATCCGTCAATCCATATCCTGGAACAAGTTTGATTCAATGTTGAATCGCACCATTGTTGCTTTCCAGTTGTCACTTGATCATTGTGAATAATTTCACATGTCACATGTCACCTACCAAGAGCTTGAGTGATGTTCGCTCTAGAAGGATTTCCATCTTCATTGTGAATATTTACATTTCACTCGGATGTTCTGGCAATACCTCAAGGATAATGCGTAGGACTCTAAATATTTTATCTTATTTTCCACATTATGTGAAACAATAAGCATATTTGGAATGTGTCCTATCGAGATTTATGGATGATCTCATGGCTCTAGACTCAATAGTGCGTTTTGATCCGCTCCTGGAGACTGGGGAGGCGTCTCCTGTTTTAGGTATCAACATAGCTCGCAATGAGCGGTCGATACATTGCACAGGGTTCCCCGTGAGAATGAAACAAGTTCTTTTAAGAGAACTTGAGTGGTTGGGAAGTTTTGGTGCAGTGCGTCACTGGGTCCATGACGTCTTGTCTTCAATACCGGCGTTACCTTAGTAACCGCCAGTAGCATATGTATTGAACCCGGTTTCTGCCCTAAGGTTGAATAATTGGAGGGCTATTTCTTTTCACCCTTTCTCATTATATTTCTTTTTCATTCTTCAACCTCTTCAGTGCTTACCGAGATTTCATCACTAGAACCTTGTTGGGTTTGTTCCAGTCCTAGCTCTATCTCAGTCCGCACTCTTCCCTTTCTCACTTTACTCCTTTTTTCATAATCATTCCTAAGGACTTCTAATCTATCTATGGATTGTCCCTGGGAAGATCCTTCCGGTTCTGGTGGATCATGGGAACTTATACCTAACCTTAACCAACCTTATAACTCCATGCATAAAGATAAATGGTCGGTCTTTGGTATAACTTCCACAAACGCCTTTTGCTCCCCCTCAATATGTGCATCGATATTCGAAAGTGTTTAGCACATATGTGGGAGCCTATTATTGAGTACAAAAGATCACTTTTGATTATCAGATTTCATATTTAAATCACATTCTCTCCCCCGATCAAAAATTTCAAATCTTTCGAGATTTTTGATCTCAATTGATTTACATAATTTAGAAAGCGTTTTTGGGAGAGAAATGCGGTCAAGTTTAATATTTTCTGATAAAAGGAACTTTTTCATGCTCCCCCTCAAACTGTGAGGGAGGTTGTTATGTGTCAGATTTGAAGAGTTTACAAAAGATTCGAAGTTTTAATGAAAACTCTTTGAAAAATTTACTCATTCTGACACATAACCATCACAAATCGGATTGTTGTTTTTGTTTTGTACAAAGTGTGGGGAGTTTTGTTGATACATAAAATTTTGAGAAATCACTCTCCCCCTCAATCAATGACGGATGTTAAAGCATAAATATTTTCATAAACTATTAACGTCATTGATTGAGTGAAAATTTTATCAAACTTTTGAGTTCAATTTGATTTTCATTCAAAATTTCATGGTACCACCAAGTTTTGCACAAACACTTTCCGGAAAAATCATAGAAGGGAAAGTATTTGGCGATAAAAAGAAGACTTCTCTTCTTTATCAAGAAATAATGCACTGAAACGTACATTAGATCGAGGGTGCATGAATATAAAGTAATTCACGCTCGGATGAACGGCACCCTTTGTTAGGAACAACCGTCTTTTTGGCGACGAGTTTTCCTTAATTTTGAAAACCGGGTTGCTATCTGAAGTAATAGCAAACCATAATTTATGAAGACCGGGTTGTAGCCTGAAATGACTACAAGCCATAATTAAAGAATGTTTTGAGACACGACATGTTTTTGAAAAGAACTTTATTTGAAACCGAAAAACTCTTGCTCAAGCATATGTATGATTCCGTGTCATTGTTGAATGACATTTCTAGAATCGTACATACTATTGATTACACAAGAGACATGTCGTGAGAAGAATATTTTTGAAATTTTTGTAAATTTTTTTTTTTTTTTTTTTTTTTTTTTTTTTTTTTATTTTATTATTTTTTTTTTTTTTTGATACTATACAAGGATATGTGAAGCAACCCCTTTACTCCTCTTGATCTTCTTGTAGACATTTGAGATCCTCAGGTGTGAGACTCTTCATACCAAGGCGTGGGAGGATGAATTGAAATCGTTCCCTAGAAAGTGCTTTGGTGAAGATATCGGCTAGTTGGAACTCAGTCCTCACAAAGTAAAGTTCCACAATTCCTTTCTCAACTTGTTCCCTGATGAAGTGATGTCGAATGTCAATGTGTTTAGTTCTTGAATGCTGGACATTGTTGCAGCAGAGTGCAATTGCACTTTTGTTGTCACAGTACATAGGAACCTTATTGCAAATAAGCCCATAGTCAGAAAGTTGAGATCGCATCCAGAGGATCTGAGCACAGCATGATGACATGGCAATGTATTCAGCTTCAGTGGAGGAGATGGATGTACTCATTTGTTTCTTTGAAGACCAACTGACTAACTTATTTCCTAAAAACTGCGCGCCCCCAGATGTACTGCGACGAGTGTCTTGACATCCAGCATGATCAGCATCCGAATATGCTGTGAGAGCCATAGAAGTTTCTTTAGGGTACCAAAGGCCCATGTGGATAGTTCCTTTAAGGTATCGAAAGACTCTCTTGACAGCTTCCAAATGTTTCTTGGTGGGTTTGGATTGATACCGGGCACAAATACAAACTGCGAACAGAAGGTCGGGTCTGCTTGCAGTAAGGTACATTAATGATCCAATCATGCTTCGATACATGGTTTGATCGACCGGAATTCCTACATCATCTTCGTCAAGCTTTGAACGTTCAATCATAGGAGTATCAACTGAATCACTGGAGTCGAATCCAAATTTCTTCAACGTTTCATTGGCGTATTTGGATTGATTGATGAATATGCCACTGGGGTTTTGAGAAATTTGCAGTCCTAGAAAGAATGACATTTGACCCATCATAGACATTTGGAATTCGGAGCTCATCTCTTGAGAGAAACGATCACATTCTGAGGGATCAGACGAGGCAAAGATGATGTCATCGACGTAGATTTGTACATGTAGAAGGTGTTTGCCTGTTTTTCTGGTAAAGAGGGTAGGATCAACAACGCCTTTGGAAAATTTGTTGGCCAGAAGAAATTTGGACAAGGTGTCGTACCACGCCCTGGGTGCTTGTTTAAGCCCATATAAAGCCTTCTTTAATCGATACACGTGATTAGGGCGTTCTGGATCCACAAAACCTTCGGGTTGAGATACATACACCACCTCTTTCAGATCCCCATTTAAGAATGCGGTCTTGACATCCATTTGATAAACCACCATGTTTTGACTTGCAGCATTAGCGAGAAAGATCCTTATGGCTTCTATTCTAGCAACTGGGGCGAAGGATTCTTCAAAGTCAATACCTTCTTCTTGTCGATATCCTTTTGCCACGAGCCTAGCTTTGTTTTTCAGAACATCTCCAAGCTCATCAAGTTTGACCTTGAATATCCATTTGAGAGCAATGATCATAGCACACTCGGGAGGTGGTACTAGTTCCCAGACGTCCAGTCGGTCAAATTCATGAATCTCGTCCACCATAGCAGTGAACCATGAGTGTTTAGACATTGCATCCTTGACGCTTTTTGGTTCAGCTTTAGAGAGAACAGAATTGAAGAAACACCATAATGCGTCAGTTGCAAGTTGCTTGCGGGTTGATACTGGACGTGAGGGGTTCCCAATGATGTTGTCAATAGGATGATCATTGGTCCATTTTCGAAGGTATTCATGGGGTTGAAGATGTGGAACTGAGGTAGCCGTATTAGATTCATCAGAGGATGTTGTTTCATTTGATGGTTCTGGGGCAAAGATATTAACAAATGGCTCATTATTAGGTGGAGCAAGAGGATTAACTTCAGATGAATTATCTACATTTGCCGCTCGATGTGCAAGTGAAGGTTGGACATTGGACGTGCTGACCGATTGACTGATGGCGGGGGCTTCAGAATCCCATGACAATGAAGTGGATGGACCGTTAAGGTAATCTTGATCATTCACCACCCCATCTGGTGGTTGAACCATTGTAGCTTCGGGAGCATTCATCTGTTGAGGCTCAAAGTATTCATCAAACATTGGGTCAAACAATTTCTTCCAAACTTCACTCGTAGGGGGTACAAAAGGAGCAGCAGGAATGGAATTCTGTACAAGCCTGGAACTAATTGGTCCAGGGGACAAAAGGTTAGGTACGGGTCCAGAACTTGATTGTCCAGGAACCGGGTGCTCAGTCAGCTCATCGAAAGTAACGTGGATTGTTTCCATTATATCTCTGGTACGTTTGTTGTAGATTCGGTACCCCTTTCGCTCTGGAGCATAGCCAACGAAGAAACCAATGTCGGCCTTGGCCTTGAGTTTCCCAAGGTCTTCACTGTCATTCGTAGGATAACATAGTGCACCAAACACTCGAAGAAACGAAAGGTCGGGTTTTCTGCCATGGACCAGTTCATAGGGAGTTTTGCAGTGGAGGGGATGTATCAAGGATCGGTTCTGAGTGTAACATGCGGTGGCAATTGCCTCAGCCCAAAGAAATAGAGGAGCTTTGGAAAAGATGAGCATGGTCCTAGCAGCTTCAACTAAGGTGCGATTGCGTCTTTCTACAACTCCATTTTGTTGAGGAGTTCTGGGTATGCTCTTTTGATGACTAATCCCGACACCTTCATAAAATAGAGTAAGTTGTCTGTTCACAAATTCTGTTCCATTATCAGTACGAACGACTCTAACTATTTTGTTGAGACGGACTTGCAACATCTTGATGAGTTTGATGATGGTTTCAGGAGTTTCATCTTTTGATCGTAGAAACTTCACCCATGTGAATCGAGAGTGATCATCAACAATAACCAGCACATATTTCTTTCCATTGATACTTTGAATCCTCATTGGTCCACAAAGATCCATATGAAGGGTATGAAGAACTTCCATGATAGAATTGACGGTTTTGGGTTTATGGGTATGCTTTTTGCTTTTGCCCATTTGACAGGCGGAACACAGATGATCTTTTTCATACTTGAGTCTGGGCAAGCCTCGAACAAGATCCTTTCGCGTAAGTTCATTGATGGTACCGAAGTTCAAATGGTTTAAACGTCGATGCCACAACCATGACTTGTTCTTGGATGCTTTAGAGAGCAGACAAATTGGAGAGGACCGTAGCATATCTTCGATGGAGATTTTGTAAAGATTAGTGCCCCGACTCCCCTTGAGAAGATCAACACCATCTAATTCTCTAACAAAACAGGTGTGCTTTCTGAAGGCGACTTCGAGATCTGAGTCACAGAATTGACCAACAGAAAATAGATTGTGCCCGAGACCTTCCACGTAGTATACTCTGGATATGACACTGTCTCCAAAGACATAATCACCATAACCCATTATAGACCCAAAATGGTCATTCCCAAACCTAACCGTACCAATAAATTTTTCCACGAAATTCTTGAGCCTTGAGCGATCACCAGTCATATGTTTTGAGCAGCCTGAGTCCAAATACCAAAGGACGATTTGTACGACCTGCATTTGAAACCAGACAATCGTGGATAACTGAAAAAGCTGGAGCCCCACACACAATTGGGGTCCATTTGGTTAGAACACACAAATATTGGATTATCATAAGTAACAGGTTTCTCACTGAAGTGTTCACATTTTGATGCACTAGGACTAGAGGTGGTATCTATTGCTTCTATAGGAAATAGTCTACCAGTAGGTCTCCACTTCCTAATAGGCATATCTCTAGAGTTGGTAGTCCTAGTTACTGGGCACATTTTCCTCGGAGTGAATATCCTTCCAGTGGGTCTCCATTGATAACCAACATTAGTGAACACTTTTCCTGTTTTATTCCAGACTTGTTTTGCTTGTTTAACACTAGAAACATTCATATCTGGTGATCGTATAATAGATTTAAGAAAAGGCACAGCACATGTATCATGATTACCATAAAATAAGCATTTGTTACATGTCTTACAAATAGCATCAGAATTCGAATTAGTTACATCATTGTTCACACAAAAGTTTGAAATAACTCGATTCCTTTTACTAAGCAACACTTTATTGTTCCTAGATGACTCTTCTACTTCCTTCACAAGTGAGCTCTTAGCTGGCAAAGTCCTATCATTCTTTGTATTGCTCTTAGGCTGTGACTTGCTAGCATAAGATACACCTTTTACTCCTGTAGAAGCAATAATGGGAACATTAGTCTGATTAGTAGCTACTTGTTTATTGGTGATCAAGATGGAGGATTGAGGCATGATTTGAGGAAAATCAACTGTGACATGCTTGTTGCCACTGAGAGGGTGCAAGGCAGTTGTTCTATCCGACTTGGTATCATTCTTGGGGCATGATCCTATGGTATATTCTAACAATTCCTGGGCCCTATTAGTGAGAAAGCACGCACCAATAATACCATCATCAAGTGGTTTAGCAATCCTCTCATCTTCAATGGTTTCTCTAAGTAAGGCCAGACAATCCTTAAGATTTCTAAGATAGTTATTATGAACTAACTTATTGTTCCTAAGGGGAAGAGAAACATTCACAGCATCGCACGCATATTTATTACAAGCAGGTATCTTGGACATTGCATGATCACATGAAACAACGGGCATTTTACCCTTTACCATGGTCTTTAGATTCTCAATTTCATTTAACAAAGAAGTGACTTTCTCATTGTTTTGGTCACGTGTTGTTTTGATTGACTCAAACAATTCTTTATAACGTTGTTTAGCGTTGGACATTTCAGCACGAAGCCACTCATTTTCATGTTGTAGTTCATTGATAATGCCCTGTTTTTGAAAATTTTGAGAATCCATAGACTTCTGGTAATTGGTATTGATCACATCGCTTCTGTTCGATTTTAATTGTGCAATTTGGACCTTCAACTTCCGAATCGTGTTAGAGTGAGCTTGAATTACTTCATCCTTTTTGGCCAATTCAAAACATGTATCAAATTCAGGAACATCCGAAGATATCTTGGCATTTGATATTTTTATACTTTCTTCTAGATGTTGATATTTTAATTGTAGGTTCAAGTTATCAACTTCTAGTTTTGAGAAATTCCTGACCATGTTATCATGATCATCGTTTTGAATTTTTTGAATAAGTTTGTAATTCTCCCCCTCAAGCTCAATCACACGATTTTGGAAGACATTCAGAGTAACTGACATTTCATGAAATTGTCGAGCAGATAGCGCAGAGTCGGTAACAGTATAAAACACATCTTTAGCAATGCAGTTAGCAATCAAATTATCATTCATGATGAGAATGTTTTTCCTGTCAATTTCACTGTGTTTTAGATCAATAGCAAGTTGGTTACCCTCACTTTTCACTTCATCAAAAACCTTTTTCATTTGACTCACATCATCATTAATGGTGTTTTTAAGTCCCTCAAAATGTTCTTTTAGAAGTTTAAAAAATGGCATAACTTCAGTTAGGTAACACTGTTTTGTTTGCTCAAAACCCCTTTCCCCTTCTGTTATCCCTGTAGGTGTAATTCTTATTTTACAGGTTTTCTCAAAGTCATTGAACAATTGACCAAGTACATACAGCCCAATTAGAGTATTACATTGTGTGGGAAGAGTGAGAGGGACAAGATGACTAGGTGTGTTCAGGGGATAGGTAGTTGGGTGAGCAATTCTAAACATAGTGCGTGTGTTGCCTACAACTCTTTCAGCTTGCAATTTCTCAATATCAATATTCCAAAACACTTTTTCAGGACAAATTCTCTTTTGAGGAACAAAAATTGCAGTGTGATTGTCATTGGCATAGTCATAGTGAAACACGAGATTCTTAGCAATGCATTTAGGATCCTTTAACCGTTCAGCAAGTTTTGCCCTAGTTCTATCCTCTGCCTCATTGATGTGGTCATAGGATCGAGTATCGGGAGGTGCATGGTTAGGTTCAAGCATAGTTTTTGCATCATATAATGCAGGTTGTGCACCTAGACCTATTTTAAGGAATCTTGCTTTGGGTTTGGAGGCATCATGTTCACTAAATTCATCACTTAACTTCCTGTGGCTTTCCAACATTTGAGCAGATTGAATGGTTTGGCCCTGTGTGTACAACTTATCTTCCAATTTATTTTTTAACGTTTTTAATTTTGAGAAGTCATTTAGAAGTTTAGTTTCTTTATCCTTGAATTCTTGTTTGATTGTAGTCAAACCTTTTTGAACCTCAAGTTTTTGTTTGACTGTTTGATTCAATTGGCTCTTTAAAGAAACTAGTTCCCTTTTTAATGATTCTTGTTTGGAATTATTTTCAGATATGTAAGTACGCAGTTGCCATTCCATTTTCTGCTCACGTTCATTCAACTCAAATTTAGCACGCTGCTCATAAATGTTTACTTGATCCTTAAGGGTGTTAATTCTAGTGATCAGAGAATCATCAGGGTTGTATATAGAGTGCTCATACATCTCATGGTTACTAAAATCACTAGACGGCATGTCACTCGGTACAACTTGGGTTCCATTGTCATTCACATACATTTCATATGGGATATTATTGGTATTACCCATATTTGTGATGTCTGTGTTGACAATATTCTTGAGTTGTACAGAGCCACATGCCCCCTTTACAGGTGCAGAATCATTCAGATCATGTATAGAAGATGTTGGTACCTCAGAGATAGCAGAAGTGATGGATGAATCAGGATGCTGTGAAGAGGATGCGGCTGCAGACAGATTAGCCATGAAGATTGTTTGAGCAGTTGGTTCATCATCCACGTCTGAGTCAAATGCATCACACTCTTCAACTTGAAAGATATTCGGATCATTAAGAGCCATGTCCTGAACAGGTTGATCATCCACATCAGCGTCAAAGGTGTTCCCATCATTACCAGCCAGAAAGAGCAAAGCTTCTTCATCCAACACAGTCCCATTTTCTTGTGCCTGCATTAGCAGCATCTTGTCTTTGAAGTACTCAGAGTTTTGGGGACGTTTTGGGAGAGTGCAATTCCTAGCAATGTGGCCCAACCCTCCGCAGTTGTAGCATTTTGGTTGCTTAGCTTGTGCTTGAAGAGCATTCCCAACTCTGTACTGCCCATTCTCTCTACCAGCATTTCTTTGGTTGAAGTTCTGTCTTCCCTGCACATTCTGCACCACTACCCGACCATCTTCAATGACTGCCTGATTACGTGGATTAGATGAGATTCGGAGCTGGTTGTTAGTAGATGGGAGTGCAGCCCTGAACTGTTGGACCAGTAAAGACACTTGGTTGGAGAGATTATCAATCATCATGTCAGTGTGAGAATACCCAGAATCAAGTTGAGTATTCAATGTAGATGGTGAGGGAGTTGATGATTGACTGATGGTTGGGGTAGACCTGGAGGATGATTGTGATGGTTGAACTTGATCTTTAGAGGTTTGATTAGGTTGTTGAACATTGGAGACAAAGGCAAGAGATTCATTTGTTGCAGACGGATTGAGCTTTTCTCGCATTACCCGATCATAAGCTGCATGTTTCTCATGTTGCTGGAGATACGCATACAGCTGTTCATGATTGGTGTGCCTGAGACCCTTGTTGAGCTTCACAGCCGTGACAAACCTATCCCATTCCGGTGCCATGTTGTTCACGAATTTTGAATTGAGCTGTATGTTGGGCATTGTCATCTTGATAGCTCTCATGTCATTGACCAGCTTGTGAAATCTGACATAATAGTCAGTGATACTTTCCCCTGGATTCATTTTGAAATGCTCAAATTCATCGTAAAGCTGTGACTCACGATCTTCTTTTGTTAACTCAGACCCTGCAAGAAGCATTTTGACATTATCCCAGACCGCCTTTGCTTCAGTGTTGAAGTTGATCAGTTTGTAGACATCTTTGGGAAGACCTTGAATGATGATATTAGATGCTCTAATGTCAGCATCATAGCGTTTCTTTTCTTCTTCAGACAGCTCATTGTAAGTGCGAGATCTATTAGGACCAAGCACGGCCGGTGATTGATCAGTTGCTTCTGAAATCGTGTCTCTAGTAGTACCCACTTGAAAGGGTCCCTCATCAATGGATTTCAGAATGTTAACCCCATTATCTTTACCTAGACAGTACAGCCGTATCCTTTGAGCCCATGATTCATAGTCAGTTCTGTCCAACATCGGAGGTCGGGTGTCAGATCCCGCAGCTTGAATGTCATCGGAAGAAGTCGACATCACAAATAAGTTAACCACAACTTAACCACAATAAAAACCAACCGCAACTTAACCACAACTTGACCAAACCGCAGAACACAATCCAACCGCAGTATGAGCTAACCGCAACCAGAGCAAACCGCAGGCCAGAGATACTAACCGCAGAGTACTAATCGCAAGTTATACCAAACCGCAACAAAATCCAGTCGCAATATGAACTAACCGCAACCTACACGAACCGCAGACCAATAATACTAACCGCAAGACACTAACCGCAGATTATAACTAACCGCAGGAAAAGTTAACCGTAATGAGTTGACCGCAACACACTTAACCGCAGAGAAACTAACCGCAGTGCTTAGAACCAAACGCAAAATATTTAACCGCAGAACCTAGACGCAATAAGCAAGCTGAGGAAGACTTAACCGCAGAATCTAACCGCAGAGACAAAAGTCCAAAACTGTCACTTTCGTTGCGTTTTGTTTGTATTCCCGAAATAGTAAACGCAGCAATCCAAACGCAGATTTCAGGACTTAATCGCAACCAGGCAATGGAACAGTGGACTTAACCGCAACCTAGAAATTCGCCTAAAAACAATTCCAAGCTTCAAATATCTTGATGATATTGTAACACACTCTACACTACAATGTTCCACAAACACAAATGAACATAAAAGGACATCACAAACATGTATAACCACACAAGAGGGATGAGACCAAGATGTTTTCCAAGAAAGTTGCACCAAACTCACAAAACCACTCAAAAAATCATCAAATTCGATTCTACAAGGCCCTAAGATGAAACCTTGGCTCTTGATACCAATTGTAGAATACTAATTAAGTTGGAAACATGTTCAAGTGGTGGTGAGTTAGGCGTAGAAATGGAGGAGAGGAGAGAAAGAGTGGAACCTTGAAAGAAAAAGGTAAAGGTTAGATTAAAAATGTATGAAAGGTCCAACCCTCTCCACATGTGGAGAGGGGTATTTATAGTTACAATATAACGCCCACTCCCGGGCTGTGGATCAGGCATACAGTGGGTAAAGACCCGTTCCTTCTTCCACGGTGTTACTTAATCTAATACTAATAGACTAATATACTAACTAACTACGAGCTACCTTAATGCTATTACAATCATTAGGTGACCGAGACTTTTACAGGAATATTTATATTCCTAACAAGTGTTATTTGTTTTCTGTGTATATCTCATGCATAATCTGATTTCCTTTTAAATAAGAGAATACTCATAGCTAGTCAAATGGAATTATGAGAATTAATCGGCCCATTAATCTCCACATAATTGCCCCCATTATAGCCAAAAATAGTAGTTACATGACCAATTAAACGTGGTCATAAGTGGAGATATAACTGTCATTTGAATAGGTCAAATCAGTTACATTCTCATCAGCAGAATCTACTTAGCACTAGCAGCAGAATCACTGCTCAGCAGCAAAGTCATACTACTAGCAGCAGAATCCTAATGCTAACCACTATTGAGTCAGGGTAATCAGATATTTGATGGATGTACACTCCGTACCTCCAAACCCATTCTCAAATATGATTTGATCCCTCAAGTGCACTAAATTTTCCAACAAATAAATAATCACCCGGCTCATAGTATACAAACAACAAACTGAGTTTAAGCGGGGACGGCCAAGAGGATCGATGGGCAAGCGCTAGCTGCGACTACCGAGGTAGGGAGTGGGACAAGGTCGATGAAGTGTAGAAAGAACATGAAGGGTTCAAAGCGTTTATAGGGAGGAGTTTTCAGTTAATGTGATCATAAGGGTTGATTATGTATATTATAAGTAATAAATTACTAAATTTTGCTCTTCTTTCTTGGTTCGATCTCTGGTTTAGGACGACTACTCGTTTCAAATTGGCATTCAGTTTGATACAAGTGTACATTTGTTATTTAAATGTCAATTTGATTTTATGTTTTATTTGTGACAACACCGTTTTTGGTAGTTTCAAATTCGCATTCAGTCTGATGGTACTGTAGTATGTATGTACACAAACATGCGATGTTGCTTTAATCTTGTGATCATTGAATTTACTTTGTTAAAAACTCTATTGTCGTCTACAATGAAAGTATTCAAGAATAATATCTATTAGATGTACTTTTCTTGGACAATTACAACAACAAATTTGCAGTTCGATCGGACACGAAACACTAAATCACATATTTGTATCGAAACTACAATATAAAATGTGTTTTTTATTTACCAAAACTTTTATAGAATAAAGACCCTATATATAAAAGTCGATGCATGTACACAAATTCTAGGCGCTTTCGAATTGGTTTTGCACTTTTGCCGACTACTTTGAAGCTATGTATCCCAAGTTTCAATCCTAGTCTCATATAATTGACTATTTGCGTAGCACACCCTAATGTATTACTAACAACTCTTAAATTCATACTGAACAAAAAAAATTCAGTAATTTATTAAAGGGCAAATACCATAAAAAATAGCATATTTGTCCTAAAATACACTTTTGAGCATCGAACAAAATTTTTTCCTCATATGAGTACTGAACTTTCATTTTTTGGCCTCTTGGAGGCACTTTGTGACATTTTTGCTCCTCAAATTATTAAAAATCCAGGAGCAAAAATGTCACAAAGTGCCTCAAAGAGGGAAAAAAAAATGAAAGTTGTTCGATACCTAAAAGTGATTTTCTTGGCAAGTATAGTGCTTTAATATGGTATTTGCCCTTTATTAAAAATCTTGATCAACAAATTATCAGTATGTATACAACTGTGCACTGTTATATAAAATCTCGACTCAAGATAAAAACCATGTATGCCCCAGTTCAAGATGGAGTTGTGAATTCCTAAGTTGTTAGCTCAGTCTTTATCATCACCAGCTGAACAATAAAACAATAGGTGAAAAAAAATCATGCCTTAGTTAGCACATTTTCAATGTATACGAGTACGAAAGTGTTGAGTCAATTCATGTATGCTTCTTTTTGAAAACGAGGAAAAATGCTTGTTTGAGTATGGGTATTCCAAAAGTAGTGCTTATTTTATAAAAATAAAATATGCTCTCTCCTCTCCATCTATAATATTATTCCATTCTTCCATCTTTTCCTATATATTTTTCTTGTAAACCGACAATACATAATCGTAACTTGATTAAATAGAAAGTAAAGTAGTTATATTTGAAGGAAAAAATAACTTATAAATATTACTACGTAATTCCATATGCTTCTAATACTCTAATTATTTTAGAAACCTACAACTATGTATCATCAGGGCCGGATTTCGGTATGTGCGAGGTGGATGGGCCTTCATTTTTTTATGGGCACCACGGTTATAAACTTGGAGGCTGACTTTATTCGGGTTCTAGCATAAACTTGATAACAATGTGTTCAAAACATAAATGTAAATGATTTTAACAAATAAATAGATGAAAATCAATTGGTAATTAGTGTTTTCAGAAAGGAGGTCAAACAGGGGCGGTACCATGGGACGTGGGTGAGAAAGATGATGAGTTTAGGTCATTTGCATCCGAGCCCCATTAGTTTATATATTGTACATCTTGGTCTTTTTCTTTTAGTTTTATCTACCAACCACTCAACTAGTCTATAGGGTTTACATATTAACAATTTCAACCCTTTTTTGAGAAACATTTACGTTTGTGCAATGCGTATTCTATAGTTGTATAGTGCCTAAAATATTTTTATGGTAGTCCATCATAGTTAATGTTGTATATATGAATCATTTCAATATGTAGATTGAAATACTTGGATTTGTTTTTCTTTTAATATTTATCTAAAAAACTCACATTATAAAAGTTTATTCGTTCGAGAGGCTTATTATATAATTTTGGCATAGGAAACTTAAAATTCACAGGGCGGCCCTGTTTATCATAACCTATTATTGAAAATTTCTAATACCTACTATTAAAATGGGCCTTGTTTTAGTTTTCTACTTTACAACTTCACTTTATTTATAAATTGTATAATGACTTTTAGTAAAACCATTTAACATTTTGAATTCTCAATATAGTTTAATAAATAAAAAATCATTAGTTAAGACTTATGTTTTGGTAGGCTGTTAACCGTGAGTTTTTATAATTCCATTAAACATAAAAATGGATTACGAAAATAAATAGCTCTGAGAATTGGTTGGAGTGGGGACGAGCGAGATAAAAAAAAATAATATAATACTAGTAATACAAATATTTTAATTTTTTATTA
Organism: Artemisia argyi; assembly: GCA_030686995.1. Classification (NCBI taxonomy): domain Eukaryota; kingdom Viridiplantae; phylum Streptophyta; class Magnoliopsida; order Asterales; family Asteraceae; genus Artemisia; species Artemisia argyi. The sequence continues at coordinate 828,316 of JARVZY010002731.1, read as the reverse complement.
AGAAAACCATAGTTTTAAAAAGCAGCTTTTTTAATCAGCATGTTTGTATCCATGCATTTACAAACAAGCGGAGAATTTGAATTTTCTCAAGAGTTTCTTATTTGACATAAAAAAGAATATTACACCAAAGTTTGTTTTCGCCCCAAAAGGCGTAGAAAATTGAAAATCAAAGATTCTAACAAAGTTTCGCCATTCATGATTATCTAAGGGTGTGTTTGGTAGAGAGAAATGGTCTAAGAGAAATGGAAATGAATCAAATTCCATTGTTTGATAGCCTAGAGAAATTAAAAGGTTGAGAATTTAAGAGAATTGGGGAGAATTAGTGAGGAATTGATAATGAAAAATTTAGAGCTCCATTTCCATCCATTTTGGTTAGGAAATTGGAGAAATGAGAATTGTTCCAAAAATATTTTCAAACAACTTTTCATTTAACAAAAAACAATGTTGAGATTTTCGAGAAATTTTTGACAGAAGCAAGTGAATGTAACTTTTTTAGTTTTGTTTTCAACATTTTTTTTAGAAGTGAATTTATAAATTTAAATAAACCGGTGATATTATCATTAAAAAAACGATTGCTACAACGACCGGGTGGGTTTTGTAAATGGAAAATTGCTTTAATTTTCTAATTAGTTACTAATCGACAAGTGTCCTTTAAAAAAATATTTTTTTAAAAAAATAAAAAAAGGATAATTTTTTTTTTTAAATCAACCAACATTATTATTGTTATTTTTTTAAAAAAAAGTAACTTATCTTTTTTTTAAAAATCAACCAGAATTGTTATTTAAAAAAAATTAAAATATATATATATATATATATATATATATATATATATATATATATATATAATCAGCAAAAATTAGAATTGTTATTTTCATAAAAATAAAAAATTATTTAAAAAAAATCAACCAACATTAGAATTGTTATTTTTATAAAAATAAAAATAATAATAATTTTTTTAGAAAATCAACATACATTAGATTTTTTTTTAAAATAAAAAATAAACTTTTTTAGAATCGTTATTAAAAAAAAATCCCCATTTGTCGGGTCAAGTCTCTGTTGTTACCAAACGTTAGAATTGAACTAAATTCTCTACTGATTTCTATTCTTTGAGTTTCTATTCTCTGCTTCATTTCATTTCTCTGAAATTCTCACTACCAAACGTGCCCTAAGGGTTTGTTTTAAAAATGCATTGAGGGCACCGGGTTAGACTCAAACCTTCTAGATTAGAAAATTGCATTAATACACATTGATTAAACATATACATTAATATAATTAAATATGAATTTAATTTAATAAACTTTGACTTAAGGACACCCGTAAAACAAACGCTCTAATCTTTTATATAATAAAACAAAAACTCAAGTGGAGGCTTTCGTATTTCAAAAAATCAAATCATTCCTTATTGAGTAACAATTTAATTAAATAATTTTTTTATTATTATTTAATAAAAAAAGCCTACATATTACTTGATTTGGCAACATAATTTAAAATTTTGTTTTACCAATTTGGATGTCGAGAAAGATAGTGGGTCGGTTGTATTAGAATTCTATTGATTTGCATGTGAACCGACCTTCTATTACTAATTATTTATTCAACGTGGGTCAGTGGTAACAATTGTTTTTTGCAGTTTGGTAACGATTAAACTGATCAACAGTAATTATGGTGGGTGGTTGATTTCTAGTGCTAATCGATTTAAACCCTAATCTTTGAGATTAGGGGTTTCTTTTCTTTATTTGGTCGTGCATGATTTCTGGGTAATTCGGGGTTTGTTATTAGGGTTTGATTTGTGAGTTAGTGATTGTGAGAGATGCAACAGGGTTTTTTGACTTCAAATAGTGTGACTAAGGACACATCTGCTGCACATAGTTCCGTGGGTAATATTAATGTTGGTTCTGCTGGTCCTTTACGTGTTGATGTTGATGAGCTTAATGCTCTAATTAATGTGAACTAAGAAGAATTGAGTGCTCGATTTAAACGTTCTAAAACTCGTGAAGCTGCTAGGCGTGTTAGGTGTTAGAAGTAACGGATAAAAATTAATGTAATATGTCCGGATTCGAACACGAGACTTCGGGATTGCACACATTACGTATGAGTTTCAATGTATTAATAATTATTATATTGAATTATGAATAATTATTAATTTCACAAACAAAACACGTAACGGTCGTTTGTAGTTAACGGCAATTGGACTAAATGATCGTTGGAGGAAAAGATGAAAGACTGAACTTGAAATAGAGTTCAAGAAAAACATGGAATGGGCTTGTAAAACCCATGTTCGGCCGAACCCAACCCAATAGGGTGTAGGGTTTGTGTCTTGTGCTTCAAGATATGAAATAGTATAAATACATGTCCCTATGTATTCATTTATTCATCTCTTGGTTCACTTGCAAACCAAATCTCCTTCTCTTCTCTCTTCTTGAGCTAGAAATCGAACTACACCCTTATTGGGTTCCTACTAGATTTCTAAGCTCAAAACCATTCTTGTTTAGTTGATCAACTGCACCCTTCTAGGGTTCCTACGCGATCTTCTAAACATAGTGTTTGGTTTGTTTGTGAATTAAAAACCTAGTTTTTCTCATTGAAACGCTACTAATGCGTGTGTACAAGAACGAAGTGTTGGCATGCTTTTGCTAACAAGTTTTGCCCTATTCGACTAAACCCTTAGTCGATCACCATAAACCCTAATTAGGGTTTATATTGTTCTTGTTCAATTGATTTCTTGTTTTTGCTAGAAATCACAAAAGAGGTACGCATTCATTTATATTCGGTTAATTTCAATTACATGTATTTGATCCAATTCCGCTGCGTGCTTGATGTGGTTATATGTTTATATATTAGTTATGATTTACATATTCCAACAGTGGCATCAAGAGCCGTTAATACGTTTTAATTAATTACCGGAACACATAAAATTGAATCGTTATGATTATTACATGCTTGGTGTTCTTATGTTTTTTAAATTTTTCATAAACCCTAGAATTTTATTTTTTTAATATGTCGAGGATTTTTTTTTAAAAAGAAAATTAGGGTTTTTGAATCTTGTTATAAAACTTGTAGAAACTGTTGACATAAATAATGTCTAAAAACATTGTTAGCATATTAACAATATCTCTATGTTTTGATAATTACAAAGCTTAAACTCATTAATCTAAAACTTATGAAGTAAACAAGTTTTTAGTGCTTAATATTTGTCTTTGCATCCATATCACTTAAGGTATGAATAAACAAAGTGTTTATTGCATTTCATGATCAAAGGAAATTTTTCTAATCACTAGAATTTTTATAAAATATATTAAACATTTTGAAATTAAAAGAATATATTTAATTCATTATAAATATATGATTTCAAATTTTCAACCAAAAATGGCAAATTTTATCCAGAAAAATTTCCCTCACAAAGGGACAAGAAAATCCAACGTTCAGGAGGGTGGCCCCCTTAATTATATTAGGCGGCCCCCTTAATCATTAAGGGGACCGCCCCCTAACTAAGGGGACCGGCCACGCTCAAGAACAGTAAATTTTCTCCCTATAAATACTGGTTCATCCCACATAATTTTCTGACCTTTTGCACTCCTAAACTTTCTGTTCTAGATCCCCATTTCTATTCTCTTAATCTTTTGATCATAAATACATAATTCTTTGTTTCAAAGTGATTCAAACATCATCCTCTCAAGTGCAAGAGAAGAATACTTCTATCCTCCAAGACAAGAAGTATTACAACTTGTTGTGATCTCCACATCCAAGTTGTTGGTGCATCATCAAGATTATTTAAATAATTCTTTGTGAAGATTGTTGTGAATATTTGATTGTAAATAGTTGTGCTAGGTATATTGATTGTGTGATTAGTTAGTTGTTTGGTGTGAAGAAGAAAAGTTAGGAATTAGATTGTAATGAAGAAGCTAGGTGTGAAGTTGTTAGTTGTGAAGAAAATTGGTGTGAAGAAGATAGGGGTGGAGTAGTTAGTTGTGAAGTAGATTGGTGTGAAGAAGGTGTGATTTCGTTGTGAAGAAGTTGTGGTGTGTAAGGTTTTATCCGCCATAAGGGAGCTTGTTGATATAGTGAAGAAAACTCTCGAGTTAGGTGCTCGGGGAGTGGAGTAGGGCAAGGAAGGTGTCCTTGTAGCCGAACCACTATAAATCTCTTGTCTCGCGGTTCGATCTTTCCATCTCTTATTTATTTCTTTACTTATCATTGCTATATCTTACTTATTGATAGTTGTTCATATTGTGCAAAACTTGAGATCATATATTATCGAATCTAAATTTTAAAAACTAAGAAAACACTAAAATTATCTTTTATAACGAATTAAAAAGACGTAAAACTATTCAACCCCCCTTCTAGTTTTCCACAATTGGTATCAGGAGCCACGTCGAGCAAGATTTTTAAAATATATTGTATTTTAAAACTTGTAAAGATCTATGGAATCTAAAAAATATTTAGAAGGGCAATCTATGAAAAGACCACCACTATTTGAAAGTGATGGATTTTTATATTGGAAAAATAGATTCGAAACTTATGTGAAATCAAAAGATCGTGATCTTCGGCATATTATTACCTTTGGTGATTTTCCCCCTATTCAATATAATGTTGAAACTAAAATGGATGAAATTGTATCTTTTGAAAAACAAAATGATGATTTGAAAAAGAAACTAGCAAAAAATAATGAGGCTAAAATGGTCATTTATAATGCATTACCACGCAAAGAATATGAAAGAATTTTTATGTGTAAAACCGCAAAAGAAATTTGGGATTCTTTACTAATTACTCACCAAGGTAATAGCCAAGTCAAAGATAATAAAATGGATCTTCTTGTACAACAATATGAACAATTTATGATTCCAGAAGAGGAATCAATTGATAATGCTTTTGCTAAATTTAACACTATTATCACAAGTTTAAAAGCACTTGATGAGACATTTTCTAGTAAAAATTGTGTTAGGAAATTTCTTAGGGCATTGCATCCGAAATGGCGAGCTAAGGTCACGGCAATTGAAGAATCAAAGAACTTGATGACGTTATCACTAGATGAACTAATTGGCAACTTGAAGGTTCATGAAGAAATTATAAGAAGAGATTCGGAAACGGTCAAAGTCAAGAAAGAACAAACCAAATCCATTGCTCTAAAAGCCAAAAAGGAACCTAGTGATGATGATGATTCAAGTGACGAAAGTGAAGACGAAGAGTATGCAATGGCCGTAAGATAATTCAAGAAATTCTTCAAGAGACGAGGAAGATTCACTAGATCATCACGAGACGAAAGAAAACCATTCCAAAGAAATAGAAGTGACAACTACGGGAAAAGAAAGTGCTTTAGATGTGGAAGTCCAAATCATCTCATTGGTGAATGTCTAAAGCCGCCGGGTTATGAAAATCAAGGCGCATTTGTTAGTGGAACATGGAGTGATAGTGACAAAGAAGAAGTTGAAAAGCCAAAAGACGAAAAGTGTTTTATGGCAAAAGAAACCGACGAAATATGTTTAGGAATTGACTTGGAGCCTGACGAATGGATCAAAGATAGCGGATGTTCGAGGCACATGACGGGGAACCGCAAGCTATTCTCTACATACAAGGCATACAATGGAGGTAACGTTATTTTCGGTAGTGACTTACGTGGAAAAATCCTTGGCAAAGGTATGATTTTTCAATACTCACTTGCTATTGAAAATGTAGAGCATGTAGATAATTTAACATATAACTTGCTTAGTATAGGACAAATATGTGATAATAAATGTAGAGTCACTTTTATCGAAGAGGATAGCGAAATAGGTAAGAATGGAAAAATTTTAGGTAGAGGAATTAGGAAAGGTAGCATATATGTTATGAAATTAGGAAACAATCCTGAGGATAGGATATGCCTAACGACCCTAGATGAAAACTCTACATTGTGGCATAGGAGATTAGGACATGCTAACATGCAACAAATACAATCTTTGGCCTCTAAGGAATTAGTTAGAAATTTGCCTAATCTAAAATATGACAAGCATTTTTGTGATGCATGTAAAATTGGAAAACAAGCTCATGCTAGTCACAAAACTAAGAATATAGTATCCAATACTAGGTGCCTAGAATTATTACATATGGATCTTTTCGGTCCATCCGTTGTGCGGAGCTATGGAGGAAACAAATATACCTTAGTAATAGTAGATGACTACTCACGATACACGTGGACTAGGTTTTTAAGTGACAAAACCCAAGCCTTTGAAAAATTCGAAATATTTAGTAAAATGATTCAAAATAAATTAGGATGCACAATAGTTGCCATTAGGACAGACCATGGTAGGGAATTTGATAATGAAGTACAATTCGGAAAATATTGTGATTTAAATGGAATATCTCACAATTTCTCTGCTCCTCGTACTCCTCAATCAAATGGCGTAGTAGAAAGAAAAAATAGGTCACTACAAGAAATGAGTAGAACAATGTTAAATGAACAATCCATCCCACAAAAATTTTGGTGTCACGCCGTAGATACATCAACATATATTTTAAATAGGGTATCAATTAGGAGAATTCTAGGAAAAACTCCTTATGAGTAACTAAGAGGTAGAAAACCAAACTTAAGATACTTTAGGGTATTTGGAAGTAAATGTTATATTCTAAACACTAAAGATTACCTCACTAAGTTTAATCCAAAATCATATGAAGGAATATTTTTAGGATACTCACAAAATAGTAAAGCATATATAATACTTAACAAACACTCCATGAAAGTAGAAGAATCACTAAATGTAACATTTGATGAAACACCACCACCTCCTAAAACATTACCTTTAGAAGATGATGACTTAGTCGAAGATGAAGCTATTGAGGTTAACAAAACCCATAGGAAATGATAATTAAGACATTCACTTAGGAAATAACGAAATTGTTAATGTTAAAGAATCTAGATCACATCCATTATATAATATAATAGGACATCTTAACCAAAGAACCCTTAGGTCACAAGCCCAAGATAAAAATAATTTCTTTTGTTTCCTCTCAGCAATAGAACCTATGAATATTAATGAGGCTTTAAAAGATGAAAGTTGGGCTATAGCTATGCAAGAAGAATTAAATCAATTTAAGGCAAATGATGTTTGGGAATTAGTCTCTAATCCAAAGAATATGACCATCATAGGAACTAAATGGGTATATAGGAATAAGTTAGATGAGAATGGAATAGTTACTAGGAATAAAGCTAGGTTAGTTGCCCAAGGTTATAATCAACAAGAAGTAATTGATTATGACGAAACTTATGCCCCCGTAGCTAGACTAGAATCGATTAGGATATTACTTGCCTATGCATGCGCCCTATATTTTAAGTTATTCCAAATGGACGTGAAAAGTGCATTCCTTAACGATTTTATTAATGAGGAGGTATATGTGGCACAACCTCCAGGATTCATTGACTTCGCAAAACCTGATTATGTTTATAAGTTAAAGAAAGCTTTGTATGGACTCAAACAAGCTCCCAAAGCTTGGTATGATCGATTAAAAGCTTTTCTTATTAAACATGATTATTCCATGGGAATGGTAGATAACACTCTTTTCACTAAAAGGAAAGACCCAAATCTTACCATTGTCCAAATATATGTTGATGATATTATATTTAGATCGACTTGTCAAGACATGTGTGATGAATTTGCCAAAATCATGCATGATGAGTTTGAGATGAGTATGATGGGTGAACTTAACTTCTTCCTTGGATTACAAATAAAACAATTAGAAGATGGAATATTTTTTAACCAATCTAAGTACATTAAGGAAATGCTTAAGAAATTTGGCCTAGAAGACTCAAAACCCATGAAAACTCCCATGTCTACGGAAGTAAAGCTCACAAAGGATGATGAAGGTGAGTTCGTAGATATCACCAAGTATAGAGGAATGATAGGTAGTTTACTATACTTGACGGCAAGTAGACCCGATATCATGTTTAGTGTCTGCCTTTGTGCCCGTTTTCAAGAGGATCCCAAAACCTCTAACCTAGAAGCGGTTAAGCGTATCTTCCGATACATTAAAGGCACTATACACTTAGGATTATGGTATCCTAAGGGATCCGGCATAGAAACCATCGTCTATGCGGATTCGGATCATGCGGGAGACTACGTAGATAGAAAAAGCACTAGCGGCATTTGCACGTTTATGGGATGTTGTCTAACATCTTGGTTTTCGAAGAAGCAAACCGCTCTTGCTATTTCTACCACCGAAGCCGAATATGTAAGCGCTGGAAAGGCATGTCAACAAGAACTATGGATGAAACAAGCTCTCGTAGACTATGGCATTAGGTTAGAAAATGTTCCCATTATGTGCGATAACAAAGGTGCTATAGATTTAAGTAAAAATCCGGTGCAACACTCTAGGACTAAACATATAGAAATACGCCACCACTTTCTTAGGGATAATGTACAAAAAGGAAACATATCTATAGAAAAATTTGCATCGGAAGATAACATTGCGGATATATTCGCAAAACCCCTTAAGCGTGAATTATTCAACCACTTGCGTTTAGGATTAGGAATGATGGAACAAGTTGACTAAATTATATTGAACTAACACAAATTTATACTTGCATATAATTTACTTTCCGTCCACTTCTTCACTTCTGAGTCTAGGAATCCATTTTGCACAAAATTAATGATTGGGAAACCTCACTTTCATTGCATATACTCTCTTGTAAAACCCAATCAAAATTTCTTGAAAACTATTCTCACATCTAGGAATTACACGAAAATCATTTTCCTTGCATTGTTGACAAACGCTAAAAACTTTTTCCTAAATCATGCATAAACTCTCATGAATCGAGCAAAAATTGAATCAAGGAGATCTTTTGGATTGTTTCTTAGGATCGTTATCTCTCTTTGCATTTAGGAGTCGAAACAATCACAACTCCACATTTGTTGCATATAGACACACACTAGGACAAATTCACTAATAATGTTGTCATCTTGCTCCATCACTAGTTTTCCACTCACTAGTTACCTTTGCCTTTGATCTAAGATAGTTGCTCTAGGAAGTTTATGTGCCCTTGCCTTTGTGTGCCTTCTCTTGCTTATTAATAATTGCTTGATTGCTCTTTTACTTAAGTGTTGTTGCATGCATGCTATATTATAGTTAGATTAGATGCTATATTGTCTCAAGGAGTTGAACTTGCTTGAATTCTAATCCAAACACACAACTTTTCTGCAAATTTTCTACCAAAAACCCAATTCTGGCAATCTGGAAATCACCAGATGGGCGGCCCCCTTAATTTTGTAAGGCGGCCCCCTTAATCATTAAGGGGACCGGCCATCTGATGGTCGGGTTTACAGAATCTTCTCTGCTTTTTAGCCCATTTCAACCTTCATTTCCCACTTTTCACCAACATATTTTGTCCTAATCTCCCAAACAAACTTTATCCATCCATAAACACACAAATCTTACACTATAAATATCCCAAATCTTCCACACTCTCCATTCATCCCTTCATGACTTCTCCAAATAAACCAAAACCAAAAGCCTCAAGGCTTGCAAGAATGACAGGAAAACCCGTTTGGCGAAGAAAAAGCCCTCGAAACAAATCCATCATAACCAATGAAGTTGGAAATCACTCAACACCTCCAACCACTTACTTCCCAAACTTTACACCAAATTCACAAGGACATTCATTTGATCCTCTCTACAAACTATACAACATTGGCCAAACATCTTCCTTCATGCCAAACCACTCATCTCATCCTCCAACCATTTGTAATGATCCATACAAGTTTGATCAACCATCCAACTACAATTCCAACTACACAAACCCAATTCATCCATATCAACACAATGACTTTCTCTGCATTGCCACGGAAAAGCAAAAGTTCCGTGATGAAATATCCCAAATCCATGATCTTAGTGATCTCAATGACATGCATCTTGCACAACGCAACAAAGGGCAACCTCCATCATCACCCTACAATAATTTCCTACCTCACTCTCTCAACTTGGATCAAGTTACAAACCACACTCACTATTGCCCTTGTTGCATCTTCCTTCAAAAACAAATCCTATACTTGAGTGAAGATATTTCTTGGATTGAATATCTCCTCACTCGTCCTCATCCCATACCACCCTTAACACGATACAACATCGTAAGATCCACCTCTTCCGCTCCATACCCCACTCCATATCCCTCTCCATCTAACAACTAAGCTTTATGCTTATGTTCTCCTTCAAGCAAATAAAACAACCAACCATGGGTTGCAAGCAAGTCCAAGTGCTCTCTTAGGAAATATAGGACTATGTCTTTTTTCTTGTTTCATTGTAATCAATATGCTTTAAGCATATTGAATGTTGTAATGCTAACCATTTGTTGAGGCCACTAGGATGAGTTATGATCCGACTTTAGGAATAGTTAGATTCAAGGAAGAGAATGATGAGGTTGCCTACCAAATGCCCTACAAAATTGAGCAATACCGCCTTCTCTCTAATTTCGAAAAAGAACACAAGCAAGCGGCCTATTATAGGAATGATGAGGATAGACGTAGAGGAGTAGAGTATGTGAAAAATAGGATGCTTGGTTTCTACAAAGAATGCTTGCAACTAGGTCCGGAATACAAAACTGGTTTAGAAGATGACCTAGAGAGTGAAACCAATGATGAGGTCACGTAGTAACCCATGACCTTGAGTCTAGCTACAAGACTCGTAAATAAAGAAAAGCGCTTCTTGGGAGGCAACCCATGCTTTGTGTGATTTTATTTTGTTTGTTTGTTATTTGCTTCCGTATGCATGCGTTATTTTTATTGTTGGTAGATCATGTTTCTAAACTAAAAAGTGGAAATACTTTACTTTGTTGTTTTGGCCTAGTCTTAACTCCACCTAAAAGTATTTTTACAAAAGATAAGTGTAAGGGGAAACCCCAAACATGTTTTTAAGAAACAAACTGATCATGATTCTCCACAATATTAAATGTACATCTATATTCGTATTTGTTAGAGTCAAATGCTTGTATTGAGTCATAATGAAGTTTTGCAGGATTTTCCAGGAAGTAGGACCAAGTTTCTCCAGAAATTTTCTGGAAACTTAACATAAGAATTTCTGCAGGTCACTTCTGACGGCGTCACGAGTTTACTCTTGACGGCGTCACGTGTAGAAATCTGGAAATTTTACCGGTTTTGTTTTTCTAACGGAGTCTTAAAATTTTTGTTGAATTATTAAGTTTTATAATCTCAAGGAATCTGCAAACTTCATTCCACAAGCATTATATCTTATCTTGTTTTTTAGGATTTAGTAACTTATATAGATTGCCGCCGATTTTATGCAAGGTTGCCTTGTTTGTTTTCTCAGGATTTACAGGTTATGTATGACAAGAAGATGATTTATTTTTCTGGAAGGGAAGCTTTGACTGTTCATTTTCTTGGAGGAAGATTTAACCTGAACACCTTATTATCCATACCGAGCGAATCAGGGGAGTATTTGATTTCATTCTTTTTAATTTTTCACTTTTACATTCTTTACATGAACATTGGGGACAATGTTCATCTTAAGTGTAAGGGGAGGGTAAAATGATGATACCTTACAATACACTTTCGCTTGAGTTTGTTTGTTTAATAGTAGATGTGTAATAAAACTATGAGAAATACTTGTTAGTGCAATTTTAGCGCCAAATTTAAATTTTTTTACAACATTTAGGAGTGAAACTTTAGCCATAGCAAGCGTCTCATGGATAGGAGATTGTATGACTAGCACAAAACCGTACTATTCAGAAAAATTTTCCACCCAAATATGTGAGGTTCACCTTTAGATTTGATAGGAAAAGCATTTACTATTAGTGCTTATGAGTATACCGGTAGCATTTAGATTCTAGAACTTGCGTTAGTGATGCATCCCGAGACCGCTAGTGAGACTACATTCGTGTAGTAGGATTTACTACATGATAAGAGGCATTAGGATCACCCTTGTGTTAAACCAGTATCATAATTACTTGACCATTTAAGTCATATTACTTGGCTAGTTAAGTCAACTAATTTTTCCCACACCCTTAGTGTTGTACTCATTTTTAGTACACGAAACCCCTAGTACACCCCTCCGAGCCTATCTTTTTGTTTCTAACTTTAAGCATCTTACTTAACGGAAGAATTTGTTACACCCCAATTAAATGTACACCCAAATCGCCTTAGCCTTCCGTGTATGCGCTCATTTTTAGTGCATTATTAAACCCTAAGTTAACTATCTAAATGATTACATGGTTGCTAAGTCGAGTCATATCCTTGTACATATTGTTTTGGGACGATTGGGACTCATGGGTTAAGTACTTATTTTATGGAGTAATGGGGAAGAACATCATTTATTACCCCTATATGTGCGCTAATTTTAAAAGTACTCAAAGTGTTTTGATTATCTTAATTCGAGTCGTTAGATTAGTTTATTGTAAAGTACGTAAAGATTCAAGTGTAAGGGGAACGTTCATCCCCTATGATGTATTATTTTGGATGGTAGGGTAAGAGTGTATGAAAAAAAAAAAAAAAAAAAAAAAAAAAAAAAAAAAAAAAAAAAAAAAAACGAAAAAATCAAGAAAAAGAAAAAAAAATAGAAAAAGAAAAAGAGAAAAAACATACAGACTACCATCCCGTTTCATTCTATGTTATTTTAAGTTTTTGTTATTTTTCATTTATTAGCTTAAGTCGAGTCTAGTCTTGGCTTAGCAACGCCATATTGTACATGTAATTAACCAAGATTGTTAACTCGCCACCAGTAAAGACTGCCTATATCCAACAAAACCGTGTATTTCATATCCCTACACCTAACGTTACAACCCTTTAAAAGACCTCTTTGATAGTTTATCCTAGGTGCTTACGCCATGTGGTGGAGGTTTGATCCTTTCCCAAGCCTATAGTAATCTATTTTGCTATGACAGGTAGTGAGAGATATCTTTCGTTTCGATACTGTAATTTATACTTTATTACACCCGAGAGATGTGAGTATCTAAACACTATTTGTGAGGTGCTAGTATATGACCTCCGTGATTGTCTTTGGTCTTTAGTGGAACGATTATTTGTTGTAATTACTTTTATATTAGTGTTAAATGACCCCTAACTTGTCTTTTGAGTAGAATAAAAGCGCATTTGCTTGAAGACAAGCAAATCTCAAGTGTAAGGGTATATGATGAGACGAAAAATGAACCACTTTTAGGGGGTCATTTAAGCCCGGAATTGAATTTATTTGATCAAATATTGCCCTAAATCGTTCCTTTTGTGATTTTAGGTACTTTGGGAGAGAAATCTGGAAAAGGAAGCAATTCGAACGTTTTTGGAGCATAAAAGTGAAGAAAACGCCAAAGTCTTAATTTTCCAAGCTGGGAACAGTAGGTGACGGCGTCAAGAGTACCATCCTGAGGCGTCAAGAGTAAATTGCATGACGGCCCAGTGCAAACATGAAGGCGTCACATGAAGAGCGTCAAGAGTTAAACACGTGACGGCCTGAAAGAACCTAATACATGACGGCGTCAGATGTAGATCTAGGCAGTTCGAGGATTCTTTTAGCGGCGAGATGACGGCGTCACCTATTTGGTCTTGACGCCGTCAGCCTCAGTTTTCTATATATAGTTTTCTAATTTTCATTCAGAAAGAAAGAAGAAGTTTGGAGAAACCCTAAGGCCGAACCTATTACGAATTTTACAGGTTTTTCAAGGGTTTTCAGCCCTTGAACCCTTACATGTGTAATTAAGATAAGTGTTCTTCTAATTCAATCAATATGTTTATGTGTTGGTTGTCTATATCTTGTGCTTGTCTTAATTCCACCATGCTAGGCTAGATTTATCTTGTGTTTACTTAGATCTAATGAAACCTAGATGTTGATTATGTGTTGATTACTTGTTTATGGTTGTATTGGATGAATGATTTCGATGTTAGGCTTAAGAAAACTGGCAGATCTCCAAATGGTAACATGTTTGAACGTTTTAGGAAACATGAACTGATGTGCACTAGGTTTTATTGGTTGTATTTAATGCATGAGTAAATTCTAATGATCCCATGTTAGGAGCTTCTTAGCCAGCTCGACATAGGAGTGAAGTAGGCACTCATAGGATTGGAGAGTTAAGTGCGCCACCCCATGAATGGTATTAAGGAATACAATCCGGCATCCACGCAACTATAACAAGTAATTAACGTGTAAAAGATATCTTGGGAGTAGTGAAATCTAAGTAAACACAATTTCTCCACTTATTGCTCACAACCTTAGTTTAATATAGTTTATTTTCATTTCTAGTATTTTATTTTGATTGCATCTTTAGTATTGGGTTAGTTGACTAGCAACTAATTCCGCCCAAATCTTCAAAACCCGAGATTTTTACTTGCTTTCTAAAAAATATAAAAAATACAAAAATAATCATCCCTCTTCTTTAAAACTAGTATTTAGGTTTTCTAATCCTAGCGACACTATTCTTAGCTGAACGATCAATCCCCCGGTACTTGTCACTATACTATACTACAACGATCAGGTACACTGCCTGGTGGGGGTTGTAAGCTTCTCGAGATCCCTCGAGAGGTAAAGCCTGGTGCGATTCCCACGCATCACTCATTAATCTAAAACTTATGAAGTAAACAAGTTTTTAGTGCTTAATATTTGTCTTCGCATCCATATCACTTAAGGTATGAATAAACAAAGTGTTTATTGCATTTCATGATCAAAGGAAATTTTTCTAATCACTAGAATTTTTATAAAATGTATTAAACGTTCTATATCTTTTACAAAATTACTTTTTGAATTAAAAGAATATGTTTAATTCATTATAAATATATGATTTCAAATTTCCAACCAAAAATGGCAAATTTTATCCAGAAAAATTTCCCTCACAAAAGGACAAGAAAATCCAATGTTTAGGAGGGCGGCCCCCTTAATTATACTAGGCGGCCCCCTTAATCATTAAGGGGACCGCCCCCTAATTAAGGAGACCGGCCACGCTCCAGAACAGTAAATTTTCTCCTTATAAATACTGGTTCATCCCACAGAATTTTCTGACCTTTTGCACTCCTAAACTTTCTGTTCTAGATCCCCATTTCTATTCTCTTAATCCTTTGATCATAAATACATAATTCTTTGTTTCAAAGTGATTCAAACATCATCCTCTCAAGTGCAAGAGAAGAATACTTCTATCCTCCAAGACAAGAAGTATTACAACTTGTTGTGATCTCCACATCCAAGTTGTTGGTGCATCATCAAGATTATTTACATAATTCTTTGTGAAGATTGTTGTGAATATTTGATTGTAAATAGTTGTGCTAGGTATATTGATTGTGTGATTAGTTAGTTGTTTGGTGTGAAGAAGAAAAGTTAGGAATTAGATTGTAGTGAAGAAGCTAGGTGTGAAGTTGTTAGTTGTGAAGAAAATTGGTGTGAAGAAGATAGGGGTGGAGTAGTTAGTTGTGAAGTAGATTGGTGTGAAGAAGGTGTGTAGAAGTTGTGATTTCGTTGTGAAGAAGTTGTGGTGTGTAAATTGGTGTGTAAGGTTTTCTCCGCCATAAAGGAGCTTGTTGATATAGTGAAGAAAACTCTCAAGTTAGGTGCTCGGGGAGTGGAGTAGGGCAAGGAACGTGTCCTTGTAGCCGAACCACTATAAATCTCTTGTCTCGCTGTTCGATCTTTCCATCTCTTATTTATTTCTTTACTTATCATTGCTATATCTTACTTATTGATAGTTGTTCATATTGTGCAAGACTTGAAATTATATATTATCGAATCTAAATTTTAAAAACTAAGAAAACACTAAAATTATCTTTTATAACGAATTAAAAAGACGTAAAACTATTCAACCCCCCTTCTAGTTTTCCACAGAAACCCTAGGTTGAATGTAATATTTATGTGTATTTAAATGGGTATTTTGATATGCCGTTCTGGTTGCATTCCTTAATTGACATGATTATATGTTATAATATGTGCAATGTGGGCATCCATGACAAACCATGCATGTGTTGTCTTGGATAATGGTGATTTGGTTTTATATATATCATGCTTTATTATGCGATTTAATTATAATTGATATGTTTTTTAGTAAATATTATGACTATAAAGATTACTAAAATTTAATTAATTATAAAATTAGGGAAGACCCTAATAAAAATTGTGTAAATCAATTGTGTGTTTTAAATTGATTTAATTTACATGTCCATTATTTATGTTGTTTTTTTATTTTATTTTAATTACTATTTGTTTATATATTTTATGTGACATGATAATAAGCAAAGGGTAATTTTATAAATAAAATATTAAACGGACTAAATAATGGTGAAATCTTGTTTTGAGCTTACAAAAATCTTGAACTTTTGATTGATTGATCGCGACTGTATTAAGTGGTTGGAAGGTGAGACTAATTTTGACAAACTATTAAAGTGGGTATAAGGTTGGCTTCGCATTAAATTGCGGCCTTAGATAGCCTTCATTCTGGCTTAACGCTCGCCTGTGAGTCAATTTAGTTTTACCCAACAACCATGATAACTATGGAGCACTTAAGGCAAAGTTGTAAGTTTCTCAACGCCTCAATCACAACTTTGGAGATTTAAGATCATAAAGAAACTAATGTGTAAAAGTTTTTACATGAAACATATGCTACAAGATGAATGCATGACATCTTTGTACATATATTTTGATTACACACATCAAATTTACTACCCTTAAATTTAAGTTATATGCCATCTAATGAAACGGAAACACCTAAAATTGGGTCTACGTCAGGGCGTAACCTGGCTAGATTGCAATGAATGGGCAAATTACGTGATTTCATTACTAGCAGATCAACTGATGTGATGGTATTACGTAAGTTTGATGTTTCTTAAGTTGGTTAACTTAATTGAGTTGATAGTGGGACTGATCACTCAAGGCATAAGAAGATGGGGATAAAACATGCTTACATTGCAACTGCGGTTGGCAAATATGTAAATCCCATCAATTCTAGGAATTGCAATTGAATATTGGCAATTGAGGCTCGACTCGTACCTTATTGAATATCGTCATCACTAGCAGATCAACTGACGTGATGAACCTATGTCAATTTGGATCCTAGTTTTTCAGTGAAAATTAAATGGTTATATGATTATGAACCATGGGTATTTAATTTTCTTGAAAATTTAATTATCGAAAATACTAAAATTGAATTTTGTAATTCTTTTTAATGTATTAATGCAAAATTAAAGCCGTAAACGTGGTTTGGTCTTAAATTGGTAAATTGATCTAATTTTGCATTCAAACATAATGTTTGATTGAGAAAATTTACTAAAAAGACACAAAGTCTATTTTCCATGAGAGAAGAATAAGACTCAATCCTATTCCTTTTCATGATTAAGAAAGGTATGATAGGAACATTAGAATTTTCTACATTCTAATATATAACTCATAGCAATCTTTCATACTTAAAGAGTATTGCACATCCTATTTTCAATAAGAAATTTCATTACCCTAATTTGGTGAATGAATTCTTCTATAACAAACATGGCATTTGGTTAAATGGAAAATATGACTTATTAGAAGCTAGATAGATTACCGCAAAATTGGTAAAAGGCAAGCTGGTATTTTATCTAGTTGTTGTGCTTTAAAGGTGCCACATACCATTATGGGAATGGTAGGCCTGTTAAGGAAGAAGCTGCATGCCCAAATTCTTCAAGTTAATATCATTGATAGATAATCCATCATAAACATAGTAGAATACACATTTTAGATGTGTAGGAAAGTAAAAGCAAACACATTGTTTTCACTGGTGATGAAACACTAACAATGTTGTCAAATCCAGTGGAAGCATTGTGTTGTGTAACTGAATATGGAGTTATTGTTATGTTCTCTAATTCAGTGGGAGCTACAAGATTTAATTTATGTGTAGTAACACAGATTATCTTCAAGATAATTACTTTCCAATTGTAGAAACTCATGTTCTTAGGATAGCCATATGCGTTTCCTGATAAGACAAAGTAGTCCTACATCTACTTATGACACAAATCATATTGAATCACATAAACAAATGTATGTTGTGTTGTTTATATATTACATGATATTGTTCAAGGCACAAGTGGGAGAATTGTTTATTGTGTGCAAAGGAACAATACATAGAAATATGATTATAGGATTCTCTTAATTGCAAGGTAAGAGATCTATGTTCTAATAGGACTTATACATTTAATGTGTAAGATTATCTTATGTAGAACGTGTGTCATGATTATAAAAAAGACTACTTTTATGTCTAATGATATTCAAACTAAAGGAAACACTTGAAATTACAATTTACGTCAGGGTGTAACCTGGCTAGATTGCAATGGAAAAGTAAACTACATGATTTCATTACTAGCAGATCAACTGATGTAATGGAATTATGTGAGTTTGCAGTTTCTTAAATTGGATAATTCATAAAATGACATAAGCAAATGGAGTAGTAAATTAACTTGAAATTACTATTGAAACCAAATGGTGGTGTTCACAAATACTTTAGTTACATATGTTTATATTTTCTTATAAACATGAAGTCTTTTAACTAGACTTATAATAAAGTAAGACGTTAAACTTGTTATGTTTTAAACAAGAAATCATTGAGTTGATCAATGATTTATAACGTATAGTAGGAATATAACAGTTTATGTCTTCTTAAGACATGAACATAACGTGACTTGTTCAAAAGGTACTTATGTTATATAGCATGCAATTGGCTTGGAAATTCTATTGTACCATTAAGATTGACTTAGTTGCTAAATAGGTAAGCCAAAAGGAGTATAAGTTTATCTTACATATTGTTAGTTTGTCTCACAATATTAGTTCTAATGAAACATCACAAGCTGGTGGTGTGTTCAGTTAGGAAAATCAAACTCTTGTTACACTGTTTGATTAAAAGATAAACATGACTTCTTTTCTTCCAAAAGTTATCAAGGTTAGAAAATTGAGTATGAATTAAATATACTCAATAAGACTCCAACCTAGAAGATTAAATAAGACATTATGGAATGTGATGAATCACATTAAAGTCTTAAAATGAAGTCCTGATTTTGTTAATAAGTAGTTTTAACAAACAAGAGTCAGGAACTGTAAAATGTTTTGTAATATCCCAAAAGAGAACGATTAAGTGTTGCTCAACTTGCTAAAGTATTTATTGATAAATTACAAAAGGCAAGTGGGAGTTTTGTTCAGATCTTGAAAGATCAAAATTACAAAATACATAATCTTTTTAAACTACACTAGTAAAAATCATGATGAGGCTTGAAATGTAAAGGTTAAACCTCAACATGATGAAATTCTCATTCATAGATCCTTAGGGATGTCTCAGATATTTGATTTATATACTGAGTAATATGAATTACAGGATCATGGTAAGCCTGTTAATCATAATGACGCATTTACTAAATATTGAATGATGGTAAATTGTTCATACTATGAATGTTAAGATGCTGTCCATAAAGATAAGTCAACTTTGAAAACTTGGTTTATCTTAATGAAGATGAGTTTCTTCTAGAGAAGGAAAACTCTAGAGGTTTATATCTTCATGTAATGAATCATATGGATGAAATTGTATACATATTTTAATGTATGTCTTATGACAAGATTATTAATCATACTTAAGTAATTAACTATGATTGAATACTCTTTCCTAAGCACATTAAAGATACAAAGATGGTAATTATCATATTCATTTTATGAATATGGAATTTGACAATGAATTATAAAGCTCTTTCTTGTATGATTACTTAAACGAGGACGATAAGTAATTAAGAGTTTTATGAATTCATTTAATCTTTGGAAGTATACAAAATGCAAGGATCCAAGTATGGATAGATGCATGCATCAAGGAGATAAGTCTTATGTTTAAATATTAAATCCATGTTTGATTTATAATTTAAAATAAGATAACTCCTAAGTAATTTTGAAAGCTAGTGGGAGTATTATGTTTACTTACTTAAATCATATATGTTGTATAACATATAGGAAGTAACATTCTATAAGTTAAATGTTAAGTCATAACTTGGAATGAAACTTTACTTGAAAGATTTAATAAGTAAAACATACAACCTTGAAATATATGTTTATTGATGTAAACATTTGCTGTAAATGAATCTAATAGAACATGATATATCATTTAGAAAGTTTAAATGAATATGTAGTACATGAATGAAATTTAAGTTGGATACAAGGATTTTTCATGTACATCATGTTGTTGTTATATCATGCTTTAATAAAAGATGATTTGACAACATTGATATCTAATTGAAATATATTAGATAAGTTGTGTAATGAATATTCTAAAAGAATATATTTGGATATAGAATCACATCCTCAGCCTGGAACAATTTCTGGATTCTATAGATGAACAATTTGTCAAATTGTCATAGCCAACAAACTTGGAAGTTTGGAAGGCATAAAACACTACACATTAAAGTTTACGGAAAAGAGCATATTGTTGTTTGCATACAATGATGCTAATTAAATTGAGATGACACTCAATACTAGTCATGGAAGGATATTATCCTTGTTAATAGCCATGTATACTAGCTATGCTTAACTAAAAGCATAGTTGCATTATACATTAAAGAATAAGAATACTTTAAACTTTAAAAGATTTGAAAGTTTAATTATCATAAATTGGATGTTGAGGATGTCACACATTTTATGATGTATTATGTGGTTATATCAAATTATTTGAATGAACATATACAAGAACTTCACTAATTGAATTCTTGATATAAGTATTCTCAAAATTCCGATAGATCAAAGTTAGTTGAATAATGCCTTGTCAACAAGTATGATTACTTGAGGCATAATTGTCAACAAGTATGATTGGTATTACTTGAGACAAATATCATTAACGGGAATTTTTCATGCATTGATCTATTTAGTATTTGGATAAGGGATATTAAGCAATTATTATTTAATAATGAATTAAAGTACTGAGTACGTTTGTTTTCATTAATAATAGATTGTATCCCATATTTGCATGTTTAATCCATGAATAACTTATGTTATGTTATTCTAAATAGTCCGTTGTCAATTAGTGATATGGGAGTATCATTAAATTAAGACAAATTTGAGTTTTGGTATAATAATATACTTAAAGTATATTGATGCGTTGGACATGCCAAATTCTCATGATATTCAATAGAATGAATAAATTGAATATATGACAAAATCCCAATTACATGATTATACTTATGGATGTTGTCATTATAGTAAATCATGAATATTTATCCTCAGACTTGAGATACCAGGTAACTACTGTGGATGTAGCTCATTTTCTGTGAGATAGTATAACGCTATCCGTAACTGGTAGTTATAAGGATTATTTTCAGAGGTGATGCGAAGTTCATGGGTTATGCTTGTAGTCAATACAGGATTTGTTTCCTTCAAATTTGTTTTGAAGTTTAATATTGTTGGGCCCCTCGTAGGGTTGACAAGATGTTTGCATGACCATGCCCAAGGTCTATTTGGAATACATTCAGATGAATTGGTAATCTTGCTCAATCATAAATAATGAGAAACAAAACAGTTAACTATGGAATGACTTAGATCCATATCCATATTAACATGGTATTAGAAACAAAAGGATAAGTATGATGATGAATCATCAAATGTGGTTTTTTCCAGGAAACCATACTCATGATCGTTCTGGGGACATTGGCGTGTTATGCTAGACTAACCAATGTCATTATTGCATTAATGTATATCCGAGGGGGAGCTGTTAGAAGTAACTGATAAAAATTAATGTAATATGTCCAGATTCGAACACGAGACTTTGGGATTGCACACATTACGTATGAGTTTCAATGTATTAACAATTATTATATTCAATTGTGAATAATTATTAATTTCACAAACAAAACACGTAACGGTCGTTTGTAGTTAACGGTAATTGGACTAAATGATCGTTGGAGGAAAAGATGAAGGAATGAACTTGAAATAGAGTTCAAGAAAAACATGGAATGGGCTTGTAAAACCCATGTTCGGCCAAACCCAACCCAATAGGGTGTAGGGTTTGTGTCTTGTGCTTCAAGATATGAAATAGTATAAATACATGTCCCTATATATCCATTTATTCATCTCTTGGTTCACTTGCAAACCAAATCTCCTTCTCTTCTCTCCTCTTGAGCTAGAAATCGAACTACACCCTTATAGGGTTCCTACTAGATTTCTAAGCTCAAAACCATTCTTGTTTAGTTGATCAACTACACCCTTCTAGGGTTCCTACGCGATCTTCTAAACAGAGTGTTTGGTTTGTTTGTGAATTAAGAACCTAGCTTTTCTCATTGAAACGCTACTAATACGTGTGTACAAGAACGAAGTGTTAGCATACTTTTGCTAACAAGTTTTGCCCTATTCGACTAAACCCTTAGTCGATCACCATAAACCCTAATTAGGGTTTATATTGTTCTTGTTCAATTGATTTCTTGTTCTTGCTAGAAATCACAAAAGAGGTACGCATTCATTTATATTCAGTTAATTTCAATTACATGTATTTGATCCTATTTTGCTGCGTGCTTGATGTGGTTATATGTTTATATATTAGTTATGATTTACATATTCCAACATTAGGAACCCTAATGATGACCTTGTGAAGCCGGTTTCACTTGGTACTATGCAACCTAATTCTTCTAATGCTGCTACAGTCACTACTAGCTTTGGTGAGTTGAGTTCAGCCTCAATGATGAACCCTAATAATGTCACTTTGAAAGTATCGTCTGGTCCTATTATTAATTAGTGGAGTGCTGAGGATGGTGATATTGAATTATCTACGCTAGTGGACAAGAATAAACAAGTGAAGCCGGTTTCACTTGATTCTTTTGTTTATGATCTGAATGGTTTACATGGGGCTGCTAACCAAGCTCAAGGTTCTAAAAAGGTTGATATGGATTCACATGGGGTTGTTGGTATTGATAAGGTTGGCATGGATGCTTTGAAACAACCTCCTACATCATATGCTTGTGCTACTTCTTATGAACCTAAGAAATGCACATCTAACTTTCGTAGGATGGAATGTAGCATGAAATCAAATGGTGCGGATCTTTCTGTCCTTATAAAAGTGGTTGAAGAGGTGAACACTAGGTTTGAGAATACTCTTTATTGGTATTTCCTTGGTCAACGCCTTGCGTTTCCTGTTGTTGATTACTATGTACCCAATGCGTGGGCTAAGTTTAGTATACAAAAGGTTATGATGAATGCAAATGGGTTCTTTTTCTTTAAGTTCAATTCGAAGAAAGGTGTTGATGATATTCTTGAAAATGGTCCTTGGTTGATTAGAAATGTACCTATTATTCTTAAACCATGGACATTTAACACCAACTTACTAAAAAAGGATTTGACCAATATCCCGGTGTGGGTTAAATTCCATGATGTTCCTCTTGCTATGTTTTCTGATGATGGCCTTAGTCTTCTTGCCACATTGATTGGTACGCCCAAAAGGTTAGAACTTATACTAGCCAAATGTGCAAGGAATCGTGGGGCCATAGTAGTTTTGCTAGATGCATGATTGAAGTGAAGTCGGATGAGGTGCTTAGGAACAGCCTTACTGTTGAGATACCTTTACTTGATGGGTCGGGTTCGACTATTGAGAAGATTCGAGTTGAGTACGAGTGGAAACCACCTCGTTGTGCTAAGTGTAAGATTTTTGGTCATACTCTCATTGATTGTCCTATATTTGTTCCAACTACTACTCAGCCTACACCTAGTGTTTATGATGGTTTCCAAACTGTCAATACCAAGAAGAAGAGTAATAGTGGTGGCCAATCTGGTCCTA
This sequence comes from Artemisia argyi, assembly GCA_030686995.1. Lineage (NCBI taxonomy): Eukaryota > Viridiplantae > Streptophyta > Magnoliopsida > Asterales > Asteraceae > Artemisia > Artemisia argyi. The sequence continues at coordinate 804,630 of JARVZY010002731.1, read as the reverse complement.
ATAAAGGAGGTTTTACAAAGCCTAATGTGGGTAAAAAGATGCAATATAGACCCAAAGTGCCTCCTACTGAACCCAAAAGAGTTGATGGAACTAAGAAGAAGACTTCTGATGTGGCTAGTTCGAGTGGAACAAAGATTTCTACATCTAACCAGTTTGATGCTCTTAATATGGATGATACGGATGTTTTAGGTATTCCTACTAATGACCCCAACAAGGATGTAGTTTCTGGTCGTACAACGGAAGTTAATGTGGATTAGTCGTTAAAGACTAGTAATGCATCACAAGATCCTCTTGTGAGTGATATGAAAGAGAAGGAGCAGTATAGGTCTCCTAAGATTAGTATTTCTCCTGCTCCGTCTACCTCTTCTACTAAAAGGGTTAACCCATTTTCTAAGGTGGGTGAGGTTGTGGTTTCTGATAGTGATGATCATGAGGTTCTTAACACGTTCGACAAATCAGCAAATTTGTTTGGTGGTGATCATGAGCGTGAAGATGAGTTTGATGACTATAATGATTATTCGAAGCAAATTTATGATCTTCCAGGGAATTTGGATGCTCTTAATGCCATGTATGGCTTTAATCTCCAAGGTCGTAGGAAGTAGTTTACATTTTTGTCAGAGTCTTTTGTTATCATGTGGTTAGTGGTTTGTTTTCTTGTTTAGAAGGTAGGAAGTATCTTGTTATGTAAGCTTTTCACCTATGTAACGGGCTGAGATACGGGATTCACCCATATCCGTTGTACTTAAATGTTTTTTGGAGTAATATATTTACCGGATCGTTGACCTTTTACCCAAAAAAGATGTCGAGAAAGATTACGCATGTACTTAATTGCTCATGTTTAATAATGTTGAGTTAAAGTAAAAATTTTGGGGAAAAAATCACCTCCGAGTTCATTCACCATATATCAAAACAAAACATAAGACCCTCTCCACGGTTTTCTTTCTCTCATCCCACACCTAAACAAAATCACGAATCAAACTCGAATTTGTTTAGAATTTTATCTTCAATTTAAGGTATGGTTATAATTTGTTTATCAGAGTTGTTTATGTTTTTACCATAGTTGACTTTGGTTTAATATCAAACAATAAACCCTAATTTTGTTCATATTAAATCATCTCAAATTCATAATCATAACCGAATTAAACAATTGGTTTCATTGGATAATTATTTGCTGGAAGTATGACTTCGGATTAAGCACAGATGCTAAAATTGAGTTGTTTTTATAACGAAGGCTAAACTATAATCCTTAGGTTTATTGAATATAACTTTGCTTAAGATTATTTTTTTAACATAATAAATGATGTGGAAAAACATGGCTCCGGAAACAAAAGGTGGTTTTATTCTTTGGAATTTGCTTATTTAAAAGTGATTAAAACTACTTATCTCAGATAAGCACATACCAAAATCATTAATTCTAAGTGTTTACATTCTCTAATATAAACACAGAAGCAATTGTATTCTATATAAAAACATGGGTTTGAAAATAAATAAAGAACTTATGTTGGTTCTTTTCGTATCTCTAAGGCTACGATTAACTGGAAGCTACATTGGAGGAGGTAGCAAAGCTTCCTCAGTAGTTTGAAGTTAATCAAAAACATATTTGAAAAAGCATACAACTGTTGTTAGGTAGTTGCATGGTATAAGTAATACGTAAAATAAAAATGTACCACCTAAAACTTTCTCTTCGTCATGGAGATGCAATGGTTGGCACTTACAAAGGAATTCCGTGAACGATATATTAAGTAATTGAACTGTAATTTGGCTAACGAATCTGAATGAGTCACTTCTATTGATTTTTATCATATATTAATTGTTCTTTCTCCCTAATTAAACACCTTATTGAAACTTTGTAGGGCATGGGTACTTGACAACATACTTTGCACTTATGGTTGGATGAGAGGGTCATGTAATTGGTGTGGAGGGCCTTTCTGAGTTGAATTCTCTATCATTTTAGAATCCAGAAAAAAATTGCAGCCACTCCATCATACATAAATTGCTCTCTGAGTCTCTTGTTGTGCATATTGGTGGTATGTCTTAACACTTATATTCACTGCTTTGTCTACTTAACCTTAATGTGTCGATTGATATTTATGCAATTTACACATACGATGATAGATGGCAAAGAAGGTTGGCCGGAGTTTGCACCTTATGATGCTATTCATTCTTGGAAGTTGCACTAGAAATACTCCTGCCCCCATCACTTATCGATGAATTGAAGCTAGCGGAAGGTTGGTGATTCCAGTTGAGTACGTGTTTTAAGAACTTAAGGTTATTTATAGGAATTAGGATGGATTCAAGACTAGGCAGACCGAGACTTCGGTTCGTTATGATCCCCTTACACGACAGGTTTGGTCAGGGCTGTTGATGGTAAAATTGGTAATATATGTTTACGTTTTATTACCATCATGATTTTAAGAGTATTCTTGATAATACACTTGGCATTTCCAATTACAGATTATAATATCTATTTTAAATTTCATCGTTTTATTAAAATTTGGAGAAAATTTCAATGTGAAAGAAGCACATAAAGTGCAATTTAAACCTTATAATTTTGTATTTTTCTCTGAAGAATCTTTAAAAATCATTGGCTTAGTATGTTGCTACATAACCTATTAGTTGTGGTCACACACACAGTTTACTAAATTTAATTAGGGTTGAACATGGACAATAGAAAATCGAACCGGAACATGAGACCCGGGAAAAACCCAGACAGACCCAATTGCCTCACGGTCCGTTGTCGGTTTCATGGTCTCTATATATGTTGTTGTAACAAAAGCCTGGAACAAATGAAACACCCATTTTAAGACTTGGACAATTTATTGGTTAATAGTTTGTTATGGTGACAATTGGGCCTTGCACAAATTTTTGTAACACGCAGCATAGACCAATTAAATGCATTTGTGACAATCTGGAACAACATCCAATTCGGTCCTATAGGCTCAAAACTGAAGACCCGAACCGAGAGACCAGACAAAATCCCTAACCGTCCATCTGTCCGGTATTGGTTTATATATTTCATCAATCTTGGTTTTTAGTCCGGGTCGAGTTTGCCCACTTCGGTCTCTTTTTTTTTTTTTAATTCTTTTCCTACTATGAAATGTACTTAACACGTTTGGTATTACACATTGCAATGTGTCGTAATCAACATGTGAAACATCAAAGGTTTCATCTTATTTTCATTTGTTCGTTGGATATAGTTTCTTGAAACAAGCATGCGCATATATATATATATATATATATATATATATATATATATATATATATATATATATATATATATATATATATATATATATATATATATATATATATATATATATCTTTGTATAATACAAGTTTTAAATATCATGCAAGTTTAACAAAAAACGGGAATAACCCGATACGTACCGATTTCCTGGTATCGTGTCCCGGAACCGGTACCGGTACCGGAATCCCGTTCAGTACGGGATTGGTACACCTTAATTTCATGCCCAAGAAAAAAACGGGAGCATCAGGACGGGATTGGTCCCGAGCTCATCCTAGAAATAAAACATAATTAATAGATAAAAATATATTATTTTTAGAAAAAAATCCGCGCTGTAATTATAACTAGTACTCCCTCCGTCCCATTTTAATTGTCCGCGGGCCCGAATTTGACCGTAAATATTTTTGTTTGTATTATATAACACTTGATGAAATTTATATCATTGAAAAGTTCGTTAAACTTTTCAATGATATAAATTTCATCAAGTGTTATATAATACAAACAAAAATATTTACGGTCAAATTCGGGCCCGCGGACAATTAAAATGGGACGGAGGGAGTAATATATTGATGAAAAGCAATATTAAAACATAGAAAGTTTATAATGAACGTGAACTTTTATATTGATTATGAAAGCTTATTATGGAACTAAAAATCCTAGAGGTACCGATTAATTAATTACTTCCGCCCCCAAGCTTTAACCACATACTATAAATATTATGAAACTATCACAATTCTAAACTCACAAACGATCGGTTGTTGGGTATTATAGTGAAGGTTGGCAAGTTTTACTTGTTTCACTAAAGCAAAATAAACAAGTGGTTGATGTAGCAACCCATTTTACAACAAGTACGACATGGTGCATGCATGTTGTCAAAGTAGCAACTATATATGTGAACGTGTGTGGTGAGTATGGCATAGTCTAACAAGAATAATAGATTGTTGGTATACATGTAAAGAAGTTGCTAGTACAAGAGTATAGAGCATGAGTGTTGGTTTATCAAAAGGAAGTGGGTTTGACATGGTATGCAACAAACAGTTGAAACCGTCATCCCCATACTCCCCTTTTGTAGGCACAACATTTAAGCTTTTGTTTATACCATAAAAAGGGACTTTAATAGACTATTTCATACAGAAGAAAATACACCAGAACACACATATGAGAAGTCCACGAGTTTGCTACTACCATTTTGCTTACATATTTTGAGCCTTATTATTTGTTTCTACTACCACCATATTCATTGTGTTGTTATCATTCGCTGATGATCGACAACACGGGTCTGCATTAATCCTGGGGTCGTTACGTATGAGGCTTGCAGCGAATCGAGCACGTAAACACCTTTTAAGGACAGAAAACCTCTTTCCGTGCAAGACTCTTAATATTTACGGCTTGTGTCTTGTAGAAAAGACAAGAAGCTGCATGGAAGTTGTTGTTTTATCAGAACTGTTACTATAAAGGTGGTTGCTACAAGTTTTCTTATCTGAATCTGTCACGAGATGGGTGTTGTGATTCATCTCGACTCTACGGTTGCGTCCTCATTTAATGTAAGCTCTTTATTATTTCATAATACAGGTCTCTGAGCATCACTTGTATCATGTTTATTTGACACAATTAGTAGGTGTTGACAAATACTCTTAAACATGATCTATATTTAATATTTGATTCATAACAACAATCTTAAAAGGTGTTTAACTCTGTGTAGAGTAATTGTAATTATGGACCAATTGGTAGTTGGGATAGATTTCAGTCTAGTTGCTAAAGGGTACACGCACGACGGGATGCATCGATTAAGGCTCGCGAAGGAGCTTGGTTGTGAAGGGGATATTAAAATGAATAATAGAGTGATTAAATGCATTGTGATGTATTGGGTCTTATAATGGTTAAGACATGTAAAACCATGAACATAATTATTTGTTTTATCTTTGATACTGTTGTGTACTGAAATGATATGTCTACGAAGAGACAAATCATTATACTTGTGAATCAGTGAATGCATGATCCAAAATGGACATGGTGAACATACAGAGTTTAGAATACTTGACATGGTGATTCATAATCACTTTGCATATGTCACTGGTATATATCGTTTCTCTAATCGCGGTTTCTAGCATTGGTTTTGAATAAAGACTTATATCATGTTTTAATATAAAAACGTAATCTTTTAGTTAGTAGATTGTTTCTTAAACTAATTTGAGTTTCTTCTTAATTATGGTAAATTGTAGCATGATATATTTACAAATTTTGAGAAATGAAAGGAAACAGCTACAGGGACTTTGATGGATGCAAAACTAATGGTCATGTGAATAATTATTTAAAACAGAATGCATATGCTAGAAACGATATACTCAACATGCGTCGAATGTTGATTCGTGTAAGAATGAGATTTCATGGCATTTTAAGTGAAGTGCTCGTTGAAACGAAAACTTAATTCTGACTTAACTGAAAGAACTCGAGCGATTGGTTGTACCATGTCATAACATTGAAGCGAGTAGGCTAGCTTGTTGGGAAAGTATTGAGTAGTGACTCAACTGGGATATGCCAATTGGTGGGGGTATTTGATGTGTACTACAATATTCTTTGGCTAGGAGTGCCATGTTGTAATCAAGTTATACCCGATCAATGATTCGGATTGTGTTGTACTAACATGATGACTTGTTTCATGGTGTGTAAGAAACAGATACGTGTTTTCGCTTCGTGTAGGAAGCTGGACTTCTTGAAGTGCTTTCACTTCGTGTAGGAAGTTGAACATAAGCTGAACTTACTGCCTTGTTGTGGCAATTAAGAGGCTATGTAAAATTATGATCCCATATTGTGTTACATTGGTGAGTGATTGAACCAAATGTGGGTACTTATATGTTAACTCTTAGGACGTAACTTTAATATTGAGAGTTATGGTGGGAGTTATAAAGAGACGAGTTATAACCTACGCATAACTTATTAAATAAGTTTATATATGATGTTTCATGTGTATGTGATTGATAAAGAACGGGTGATCTGGTAAGCAACATCAAGTTGAAACTATCGCTCTATGTCCCTTATTAGGATAGAATTGTGATCATAACTGATCACTATGATCATGATTCTTTCCCTTTTGGTCCCTCTAATAGTGTAATCAAGATCCTAGTAGAATCTATTCAGAATTACAAATACACATGAAAATCATAATAAAGTTCACAAGTTGGTGGATCGTTAAACTCATACACAATACATTGATTCCTGAATGTGCAAGAAACAATTGTGTATTTACACTTCAAGATGGAAGTTGTGTGCCTAGTCATGGCAATAGAGGAGGATAAGCGGAATATAGACCGAATACCTCAATATTATGTTTCTGAATTCTAGATAAAAGTGAGAATGGCCGTTAGTGACACGTTTGTCAAGTGAGCTAGAAACTTGATTGTGACACCACTATGACTCTGACGAGAGGTTTAGTGAGTGTTTGTGATGAGGTCGGTAAGCATTGTGATAACTTATCGATATTTCTCTTTTAAGCCTCTGACGAGAGACTTATTGAGAGATGCTAGAGGCATGAGTCTGAAACGATATGTGAATCGGTTAGTGATGGAAACCCAACTCGAATGTAGTGCTCCTACCTCTCGAGTTTAATGGGTAATAACGAAGTCACTTAGCGATAGAAGATGCTATTGAACCATTGACTCATGTATAGCAAAGATAGCATGGTGTTGCCGAGAAAGGATGAGATTCTTCTCTTAACAAAGCTTTTGAGGCGTCTTAGCAACAAAGACGTTAGAGGAGCTTTGCCTATATGACCTAAAGGTGGTGCCGCCTTGAATAGAGAGTTATGGTTTCTCTCTTAGAGGGTTATGAAACAGGATTTAAGCGCATGGCCATATTCGCGCTCAGTTTGAGAATGAGATGGTTACAATGGGAAGTGTGTAGAAGTGTGTTGGGTGAGATCATTAAGGTTCGATGGTTTAATTCCTTAGGACACCATTGAATCGATTTCACTTTACATGCTTCGAGTAAACATAGGTTTAATCGTAATGACACCTTTGTGACACAACCTGTTAGAGTAGTAGAAAACTTTCCAACCTGATGGGGGATTGTTGGGTATTATAGTGAAGGTTGGCAAGTTTTACTTGTTTCACTAAAGCAAAATAAACAAGTGGTTGATGTAGCAACCCATTTTACAACAAGTACGACATGGTGCATGCATGTTGTCAAAGTAGCAACTATATATGTGAACGTGTGTGGTGAGTATGGCATAGTCTAACAAGAATAATAGATTGTTGGTATACATGTAAAGAAGTTGCTAGTACAAGAGTATAGAGCATGAGTGTTGGTTTATCAAAAGGAAGTGGGTTTGACATGGTATGCAACAAACAGTTGAAACCGTCATCCCCATACTCCCCTTTTGTAGGCACAACATTTAAGCTTTTGTTTATACCATAAAAAGGGACTTTAATAGACTATTTCATACAGAAGAAAATACACCAGAACACACATATGAGAAGTCCACGAGTTTGCTACTACCATTTTGCTTACATATTTTGAGCCTTATTATTTGTTTCTACTACCACCATATTCATTGTGTTGTTATCATTCGCTGATGATCGACAACACGGGTCTGCATTAATCCTGGGGTCGTTACGTATGAGGCTTGCAGCGAATCGAGCACGTAAACACCTTTTAAGGACAGAAAACCTCTTTCCGTGCAAGACTCTTAATATTTACGGCTTGTGTCTTGTAGAAAAGACAAGAAGCTGCATGGAAGTTGTTGTTTTATCAGAACTGTTACTATAAAGGTGGTTGCTACAAGTTTTCTTATCTGAATCTGTCACGAGATGGGTGTTGTGATTCATCTCGACTCTACGGTTGCGTCCTCATTTAATGTAAGCTCTTTATTATTTCATAATACAGGTCTCTGAGCATCACTTGTATCATGTTTATTTGACACAATTAGTAGGTGTTGACAAATACTCTTAAACATGATCTATATTTAATATTTGATTCATAACAACAATCTTAAAAGGTGTTTAACTCTGTGTAGAGTAATTGTAATTATGGACCAATTGGTAGTTGGGATAGATTTCAGTCTAGTTGCTAAAGGGTACACGCACGACGGGATGCATCGATTAAGGCTCGCGAAGGAGCTTGGTTGTGAAGGGGATATTAAAATGAATAATAGAGTGATTAAATGCATTGTGATGTATTGGGTCTTATAATGGTTAAGACATGTAAAACCATGAACATAATTATTTGTTTTATCTTTGATACTGTTGTGTACTGAAATGATATGTCTACGAAGAGACAAATCATTATACTTGTGAATCAGTGAATGCATGATCCAAAATGGACATGGTGAACATACAGAGTTTAGAATACTTGACATGGTGATTCATAATCACTTTGCATATGTCACTGGTATATATCGTTTCTCTAATCGCGGTTTCTAGCATTGGTTTTGAATAAAGACTTATATCATGTTTTAATATAAAAACGTAATCTTTTAGTTAGTAGATTGTTTCTTAAACTAATTTGAGTTTCTTCTTAATTATGGTAAATTGTAGCATGATATATTTACAAATTTTGAGAAATGAAAGGAAACAGCTACAGGGACTTTGATGGATGCAAAACTAATGGTCATGTGAATAATTATTTAAAACAGAATGCATATGCTAGAAACGATATACTCAACATGCGTCGAATGTTGATTCGTGTAAGAATGAGATTTCATGGCATTTTAAGTGAAGTGCTCGTTGAAACGAAAACTTAATTCTGACTTAACTGAAAGAACTCGAGCGATTGGTTGTACCATGTCATAACATTGAAGCGAGTAGGCTAGCTTGTTGGGAAAGTATTGAGTAGTGACTCAACTGGGATATGCCAATTGGTGGGGGTATTTGATGTGTACTACAATATTCTTTGGCTAGGAGTGCCATGTTGTAATCAAGTTATACCCGATCAATGATTCGGATTGTGTTGTACTAACATGATGACTTGTTTCATGGTGTGTAAGAAACAGATACGTGTTTTCGCTTCGTGTAGGAAGCTGGACTTCTTGAAGTGCTTTCACTTCGTGTAGGAAGTTGAACATAAGCTGAACTTACTGCCTTGTTGTGGCAATTAAGAGGCTATGTAAAATTATGATCCCATATTGTGTTACATTGGTGAGTGATTGAACCAAATGTGGGTACTTATATGTTAACTCTTAGGACGTAACTTTAATATTGAGAGTTATGGTGGGAGTTATAAAGAGACGAGTTATAACCTACGCATAACTTATTAAATAAGTTTATATATGATGTTTCATGTGTATGTGATTGATAAAGAACGGGTGATCTGGTAAGCAACATCAAGTTGAAACTATCGCTCTATGTCCCTTATTAGGATAGAATTGTGATCATAACTGATCACTATGATCATGATTCTTTCCCTTTTGGTCCCTCTAATAGTGTAATCAAGATCCTAGTAGAATCTATTCAGAATTACAAATACACATGAAAATCATAATAAAGTTCACAAGTTGGTGGATCGTTAAACTCATACACAATACATTGATTCCTGAATGTGCAAGAAACAATTGTGTATTTACACTTCAAGATGGAAGTTGTGTGCCTAGTCATGGCAATAGAGGAGGATAAGCGGAATATAGACCGAATACCTCAATATTATGTTTCTGAATTCTAGATAAAAGTGAGAATGGCCGTTAGTGACACGTTTGTCAAGTGAGCTAGAAACTTGATTGTGACACCACTATGACTCTGACGAGAGGTTTAGTGAGTGTTTGTGATGAGGTCGGTAAGCATTGTGATAACTTATCGATATTTCTCTTTTAAGCCTCTGACGAGAGACTTATTGAGAGATGCTAGAGGCATGAGTCTGAAACGATATGTGAATCGGTTAGTGATGGAAACCCAACTCGAATGTAGTGCTCCTACCTCTCGAGTTTAATGGGTAATAACGAAGTCACTTAGCGATAGAAGATGCTATTGAACCATTGACTCATGTATAGCAAAGATAGCATGGTGTTGCCGAGAAAGGATGAGATTCTTCTCTTAACAAAGCTTTTGAGGCGTCTTAGCAACAAAGACGTTAGAGGAGCTTTGCCTATATGACCTAAAGGTGGTGCCGCCTTGAATAGAGAGTTATGGTTTCTCTCTTAGAGGGTTATGAAACAGGATTTAAGCGCATGGCCATATTCGCGCTCAGTTTGAGAATGAGATGGTTACAATGGGAAGTGTGTAGAAGTGTGTTGGGTGAGATCATTAAGGTTCGATGGTTTAATTCCTTAGGACACCATTGAATCGATTTCACTTTACATGCTTCGAGTAAACATAGGTTTAATCGTAATGACACCTTTGTGACACAACCTGTTAGAGTAGTAGAAAACTTTCCAACCTGATGGGGGATTGTTGGGTATTATAGTGAAGGTTGGCAAGTTTTACTTGTTTCACTAAAGCAAAATAAACAAGTGGTTGATGTAGCAACCCATTTTACAACAAGTACGACATGGTGCATGCATGTTGTCAAAGTAGCAACTATATATGTGAACGTGTGTGGTGAGTATGGCATAGTCTAACAAGAATAATAGATTGTTGGTATACATGTAAAGAAGTTGCTAGTACAAGAGTATAGAGCATGAGTGTTGGTTTATCAAAAGGAAGTGGGTTTGACATGGTATGCAACAAACAGTTGAAACCGTCATCCCCATACTCCCCTTTTGTAGGCACAACATTTAAGCTTTTGTTTATACCATAAAAAGGGACTTTAATAGACTATTTCATACAGAAGAAAATACACCAGAACACACATATGAGAAGTCCACGAGTTTGCTACTACCATTTTGCTTACATATTTTGAGCCTTATTATTTGTTTCTACTACCACCATATTCATTGTGTTGTTATCATTCGCTGATGATCGACAACACGGGTCTGCATTAATCCTGGGGTCGTTACGTATGAGGCTTGCAGCGAATCGAGCACGTAAACACCTTTTAAGGACAGAAAACCTCTTTCCGTGCAAGACTCTTAATATTTACGGCTTGTGTCTTGTAGAAAAGACAAGAAGCTGCATGGAAGTTGTTGTTTTATCAGAACTGTTACTATAAAGGTGGTTGCTACAAGTTTTCTTATCTGAATCTGTCACGAGATGGGTGTTGTGATTCATCTCGACTCTACGGTTGCGTCCTCATTTAATGTAAGCTCTTTATTATTTCATAATACAGGTCTCTGAGCATCACTTGTATCATGTTTATTTGACACAATTAGTAGGTGTTGACAAATACTCTTAAACATGATCTATATTTAATATTTGATTCATAACAACATCGGTATCACCAAACTTACACTGAGCAGACAACATGGTATCCGGCGATGAAATAAACCCAATGATCACCACCAACACCAATGAATTCGACCATTACTACTTCTCATACCCACTCTTCTTCATCGAAAAAGACCATCTTGAAACCGGAAACAAGATCATCATGCCGCCATCTGCACTCGAGCAACTCCTAGACCTTCCCAACGTTGTTCACCCGATGCTCTTTCGTTTAGAGAACTCTAACACCGGCTTATACTCCCATTGTGGTGTCGTCGAGTTCACCGCTGAAGAGGGCTTGGTTTACTTGCCTACATGGATGATGGCAAACATGCAACTACAAGAAGGTGACCTGGTGAATATCAAGAACACTAGTCTCCCTAAAGGAACTTTGATTACGATACAACCACATGCTACTAAATTCATAACTCTTCCCGGTCATAAATTGTTGCTTGAAGAAGCTATTATGGATTTTGCTTGCCTAACAACTGGTGAAACTATTGTGATCGAGCACGAGGGCGACAAGTATATGATTGATATAATTGAGACTAAGCCATCACCCGCTATATCTTTGTTTGAATCCGCTTCCATTGTGGTGTTAAATGTTACGTATAAACATTAATAGGTAAATGTCTAGGATCGAACCCGAGACCTCGGGATTGCACACTTTACAAACAAGAATAATGTAAATAAATATATGTATTTATTAAATGTATGAAATATGTATATTTATAACACTTAATGGACTAAACGGTCGTTAGTTGTTAACCGTATGGACTAACTATCGTTAAGGACGAAAGATAAGGACTAGAGTGAAATTTAGGAGTCAAGAAGGATCTAGAATCCCCTAGGGGATCCCTAGGCCGGTCGAACAAGGGTGGGGAAGCCCAACCCGAGTTTGTCTTGTCCTCCAAGTTTCACATAGTATAAATACAAGGCCTTGGGGTTAGACTTAATAATCTTTTGTGCACACACTCTAACCCTAAATCTTGTTTTCTTTCTTTTCTTCTTGTGGCCGATCGTCCCCCCCTCCAAGGGATTTATTGGGTCGATTTTTCCATAAGCAAATCTTAAGTGTTTTTGTTTACTTGCAACAAACCTTTATTCATTGGTAGTTTGTGTGTACAAGAACGAGGTAATTACTTACTTTAGTAATTATCAAGAGATCGATAAACAAAACGGTAAGGGGTTTATCATTGATCTAATTGTCCAAGAATCAAGGTTTATTGAAGTGCATCGGGTACGTTTACTATTTATGTTTTAGTTAATATTTATGTGTTATACTTGATCCTAGCTTCCGCAATACGTGTATTTGATTGTCTAACTCTAACAGTGGCATCACGAGCCATGTATAACATGTAATTGATTACTAAAACGTAATAAAAACCGGATCTTTAATTGTTTTAGATACATGTTTTTTTGATCTAGGGTTTTTCCTATTTTTTTTCTAAAAATTTCGAAACCCTAACCCTAATTTTGGGGGGGGGGGTCGATTTTCCCATGAAACCCTAATTAGGGTTTTGTGGTTTTATTGATTATGTGTAATCACTAGAAACCCTAGGTCATTAACCGGTTAATTGAACGTATCTTGTGACCTAATTGCTAATTGTTAGGTTTTAATCCGTGACTTACATGCATGTTTGTCATGGATCTTGTTTTGTTGTCACATATTTAGATAGATCTTAAATTGGGGAAGACTCCAATATATATTAAAATCAATTTTATATGCTATGTGGTGTGTTTTTAGCTTTGGCCTACGCAATTGATTCGTCAATGTATGTGGCTCACCTCCATTAAGAGGTGAAGGCCTTAGTTGATTACATGCGTTATTATACCTAGAATTGATTTTATTAGGATCTTTTCTAAAACGGTTTGCATGTGGCTAATTGTTTCACTTATATTATTATTGTTTGTTTGATTTTCTTTGCAACTTGTTTTATTGTTTTTAGTTGGACTTGATGTAAGCAATAAAAGGGTGTTTTCATAAAGAAAATTAAAACGGACTAATAATTGTGAAACCCTAAAGTGATAAAGTAAGAATCTTGCAATGGTCTTATGACAATCGTGGTCCGATTCGCACGGTAATCAGCTCCCAGTCGAGACTAGCATTATTCAAACTTTATTACTATTTTGAGATTGAATCCATAAACTTTTGCTTGAATGATGTTTTGTGCAAATATACTTTTAAAATTAAGTCTTTTAAGATGATATTCATAACCGTGATTTGAAGGCTTAGAAAAGAGCCTTAGAGTCTGCCTTGGTTATCACAATCTTGAATATATCTTAAACGAATTACTTTTAAAATTATATGTTGTAGAAAGTCATCTTAGGGTTTTGGCATAAACCTCAAGTAAAACTTTGTGTATTAATTTCAGGAATCGGACATAAAAAGTTTTTATGAAAACTTATGTTATAAAGATGAGTGCATGCATCTTTGTACATAATTTTGATTGACATATCAAAAATTAATACCCTTAAAATTTAAGTTACGTGCCATCTACCTATAAGAAACACTTGGAATTTTAATTTAGTAAACGTGAGACCTAGGCTAAATTACTATAACAAGGTAAAATTCTTTTAACGCGTGAGACCATAATTGTAATTTTACAGTTTCTAAGGTAGACGACTTAATTAAGTTGTGCGTGAGACCTAGAACTTAAGGCATGAGATGGGATAAAACATGCTTACAAAGGCAAATTGATGAATCAATTTGATGTAAATCCCATAATGATCTAGGAATTGGAAATCTTGTTTGCCAATTATTGTTCGACAGATTACTATCTTTTGTACTTTTACCACTAGCAGATCAACTGATGTGGTGAAACTATGTAAAGATAGATCCTAGGTTTTCAAGAAAATTTGTTGGTTATATGAATATAGCCTTGGGTATTTTATTTTCTTGAAGATATTGATTATCGAAAATACTAATATTTGAACTTTATCTGTAGATATGGCTCAACCCGATAACCAAACAGTGATTAATGCTTTCAAGAGTCATCTTGAGAGAGAGAAACTCACTGGAAAGAATTTCAATGACTGGTACCGTTCGCTCAGAATTGTCTTGAGGGCGTTTGGTAAGATGGATTATGTGACCGAGGAATGCCCTGCTGAACCTGCTGCTACGGCAACACCTGAAGCAAAGGCAGAATGGAAGGTGACTAATGCTAAGTACAATGAGGTTGCTTGTCTAATGCTCACTAGCATGAATGCTCAATTACAAAAGAAGTATGAGTATTCGTCTCCTAAGAATATGCTTGATAACCTCAGGCAATCTTATGAGAAGTCACCTGCAGTTGAATTGTATGATAAACTTGACAAGCTACACAACTGCAAGCATGGTGATGGTAAACCAGTAGCCGATTATGTGGATGAGATGAAGGACTCCTTTGATCAACTTCACAGAATTGGTTTTGGTTACCCCGAGAATGTGCAAGTGCACTTGATCAACAGATCCCTTAACAAGGATTTTGCTGGTTTTGTGCAGAACTTCAACATGCATTGCTCGGGGAAGACAGTCTCAGAATTACTCGCATTGCTTGTTGATTATGAGAAAAGTCTACCAGCCAAGGTCAAGAATCCCACCCCGCAAGTGTTGGCAATTCATGGGGGGAGAATCCAGAAGAAATCGCAAGTGAACAAAGGCAAAGGTAAAGGTGATAAAGGCAAGCAGGTCATGGCCTATCAACCTCAACCCAAGATGAAACAACATCAGCCTAAGCAGAACAAGGTGAATCCGCCAAACAGGAAGGATCAGGCTTGTCACCATTGTCATGAAAAGGGCCATTGGAAGCGCAATTGCCCTCTCTACATTCATGACTTGCGACTCAAGAAGCAGGGGAATGATGCTGGTAACCCCAGCTCATCAGGTGCGTTCTTTATGACTGAATTATTCACTCTTACTCCTAAATTGAATTCATGGGTATATGATACTGGATGTGGCATTCATATCTGCAATACCATGCAGGGGTTTAGAGTTGAGAGAAAGCTAGCCTATGGACAACAATTCTTGCACGTTGGTAACGGAGCGCATGCAGGAGTTGAAGCTATAGGAGTATTTAATTTAGTGTTGCCTTCGGGCTTAGTACTATCTTTAAATAATTGTCATTATGCACCGTCAATTGTTAGAGGTGTAATTTCATTTTCATGTTTGTTAAACCTTGGTTTTGAGCATACTATTTCAAGCAATGGAATTTCGGTTTCTTTAAATAATGTTTTTTATTTTAATGCTATTGCTGTGAATGGTGTATTTGAAATTGATATGAATGACAATGATAATGCTTTTGTTAAAAATAATTCAATGTATAGCATCAACAATAAGAGAATCAAGAAAGGTCTGGATTCGTCTTATCTTTGGCATTGTCGACTTGCTCACATTGGCAAAGATCGCATGAAAAAGCTGCAACATGATGGGCTTTTAAATAAGATCAATGATGAATCATTTGATAAATGCGAATCTTGCATTGCTGGGAAGATGACTAAGAAACCCTTTAAAAATAGGATTGAAAGGGCTAAGGATCTACTTGGTCTTATTCACACAGATGTGTGTGGACCACTTAGACATGTGTCAAGGAGGGGTGCTAGCTACTTCTTAACATTTACGGATGATTACAGCCGTTATGGTTATGTTTATTTACTTAAACATAAACATGAGGTATTTGAAACATTCAAAGTGTTTAAAGCAGAAGTAGAGTTGCAACTTGGAAAGAAGATTAAAGCTCTTCGATCCGATAGAGGTGGTGAATACCTGAGTCAGGAGTTCATAGATTATCTAGCAAAGGAGGGAATTGTCCAGCACCTTACTTCTCCATATACTCCACAACAAAATGGTGTATCTGAAAGAAGGAATCGTACATTGCAAGACATGATACGATCTATGTTTAATCTAACAACTCTTCCTTTCTCGTTTTGGGATTATGCCTTAGAATCTGCGGTTCGCATTCTAAATATGGTTCCAACAAAGAAGGTTGATAAGACACCATATGAGGTATGGACTGGAAAAGCTCCTAACCTGTCTTATCTTAAGGTCTGGGGTTGTGAGGCGTATGTTAAACGTGACTCAGCAGACAAACTCCAACAAAGATCTGTGAAGTGCATCTTCGTAGGATACCCTAAGGAAACTATGGGATACTACTTTTATTACCCACCTGAAAACAAAGTATTTGTTGCAAGGTATGGAGACTTTCTTGAAAGAGAGCTCATATCTCAAGAATTCAGTGGGAGAGTGTATGACCTGGAAGACGGTCAAGAAGATGTAGAACCTTCTGAAAACACTAACCAACTTCCGGTAGAACCTGAAAGCTTAGGTCCTCCACCTGAAGTTGAAGTGATTCCCATTCGTAGGTCAACAAGACCAGTAAAAGCTCCTACTCGTCTATGTCTTAATGTAGAGAGTGATGAGTATATACTGGGTGATCTTGATGAGCCTACAAGTTATAAAGCTGCCATGAATGGTCCTGAAAAGGCCAAATGGAAAGAAGCTATGGATGGGGAAATGCAATCCATGGAAGACAATGATGTCTGGGAAGAAGTAGACCTACCTCCGGGTGCCAAACTAGTTGGGAGTAAATGGCTCTACAAGAAAAAGACTGACATGGATGGCGTTGTACACACCTATAAGGCCCGTTGTGTAGCTAAAGGCTATACACAAACTTTTGGTGTTGACTATGAGGAGACCTTTTCTCCTGCAGCTGACATAAGGGCAATTAGGATTCTTATAGCCATAGCCGCTTACTATGACTATGAGATTTGGCAAATGGATGTTAAAACCGCCTTCTTAAATGGTCGCCTAGATGAGGACATCTATATGGCGCAGCCTGAGGGGTATGTAAATCCAGAATTTCCAAATCGTGTATGCAAGCTTAAAAGATCCATTTATGGATTAAAGCAAGCATCACGACAATGGAATAAGAGATTTGATGGTGAGATTAAAAAGTATGGATTCACTAAAAATCTTGATGAGCCATGTGTATATCACAAAGTTAGTGGGAGTAATGTAATTTTCCTTATATTATATGTCGATGACATATTGATCATGGGGAACGACATTCCAAGTTTACAAAAGGTTAAGGAATATCTTGGAAGTTGTTTTTCTATGAAAGATTTAGGGGAAGCTGCATTTATTCTGGGAATCAAGATATATAGAGATAGATCTCAGCGATTAATTGGATTAAGTCAAAGTGCTTACATTGATAAAATATTGAAGAGATTCAATATGCAAAATTCCAAGAAAGGATATTTGCCGATGCAAGAGCAACATGGCTTGAGCAACAAGGTTTGTGCTTCAACACCTGCAGAGGTGCAACGCATGAAGAGAGTCCCTTATGCTTCGGCTGTGGGATCTATAATGTATGCGGTGAAAAGTACAAGACCTGATGTGGCGTTTGCTCAGAATTTAACCAGTCGATATCAGCAAAATCCAGGTGTAGCTCACTGGACTGCTGTTAAGAATATTCTTAAGTACCTTAGGGCAACTAAGGATATGTTTTTGGTTTATGGGGGAAATCCATCGGCAGAACTTGATGTTACAGGTTACTGCGATGCTTCTTGGAAAGGTGATAAGGATGATACGAAGTCTCAGACGGGTTATGTCTTTGTCATTAATGGAGGAGCAGTGGATTGGAGGAGCAGAAAGCAGAGTGTACTAGCGATGTCTGCTACAGAGAGTGAGTATATAGCTGCTTCAGAAGCTGCAATGGAAGCTGTTTGGATTAGGAAGTTTGTCTCAGGGCTTGGAGTCATGCCTTCGATTCAAAGACCTATTAAAATGTATTGTGACAATTCTGCTGCAATCACATTTGCCAATGAGCCTGGAATCATGAAAGGCACCAGACATTTCCCGATTAAGCATCACTATGTTCGAGAACAAGTCGAAATAGGCGAAATCGAAATGCTCAAAGTTCACACAGATGATAACTTGGCGGATCAATTAACAAAGCCTTTACCTGGCACTAAGCTTCACAAGCATGCTGCAGGTGTAGGACTTAGATTAGCTGAAAGTTTCATGCCCATTTGTGATTAGTGTTTGGATAAAGGATGTAATGTACAATTATTATTTTAATGGAATAAAATAAGTTTTATGTTTATTTATCATTGTCTTAATAATATATCCTATATTTGCATGTTTAAGATCCTTGAATAATTTATTATTCTAAATGTCCATTGTCGATTAATGATATGGGAATATCATTAAACTAAGACAAATTTGAGTATTGGTTTTAGAATATACTTGAAAGTATATTGATGCGTAGTCATACCAATTTCACATAATATTCGATGAATTGAATATTGGACTTATCCCAACAATATGATTTAATATGTAATGTGAGAATCATATTTAAAGTTATCCTCAGACTTGAGATACCAGATAAGTGTCATGGATGTAGTGCATTTTTGTGAAGCAATCTACCGCTCACCGTAACAGGGAGTCATAAGGATTGTTTTCAGAAGTGTTGCAAAGTTCATGGGTTATTCTTGTAGTCAAGAAAGAATTTATTCCTTCCGATTTGTTCAGAAGTTTAATACTGCTGGGCCCCTCGTAGGGTTGACAAAATGTTTGCATGGCCATGCCCAAAGTCTATCTGGAATACGTTCAGATGTTTTGGTAATTTTGTTCAATCATAAAGGAACGAGAAACAGAATTTTAATAAAGGAACTCACATCTTTATTAATGCGGTATTAGTAATGAAAGGATAATTATAATGATGAATCATTAAAGGTTTTTCCAGGAAACCTAGCTCGGATTGGACTAGGGGCATTGGAGTGTTGCAAGACGCTAACCAATGTCATTTTACTATTAATGAATATACGAGTGGGAGCTGTTAAATGTTACGTATAAACATTAATAGGTAAATGTCTAGGATCGAACCCGAGACCTCGGGATTGCACACTTTACAAATAAGAATAATGTAAATAAATATATGTATTTATTAAATGTATGAAATATGTATATTTATAACACTTAATGGACTAAACGGTCGTTAGTTGTTAACCGTATGGACTAACTATCGTTAAGGACGAAAGATAAGGACTAGAGTGAAATTTAGGAGTCAAGAAGGATCTAGAATCCCCTAGGGGATCCCTAGGCCGGTCGAACAAGGGTGGGGAAGCCCAACCCGAGTTTGTCTTGTCCTCCAAGTTTCACATAGTATAAATACAAGGCCTTGGGGTTAGACTTAATAATCTTTTGTGCACACACTCTAACCCTAAATCTTGTTTTCTTTCTTTTCTTCTTGTGGCCGATCGTCCCCCCCTCCAAGGGATTTATTGGGTCGATTTTTCCATAAGCAAATCTTAAGTGTTTTTGTTTACTTGCAACAAACCTTTATTCATTGGTAGTTTGTGTGTACAAGAACGAGGTAATTACTTACTTTAGTAATTATCAAGAGATCGATAAACAAAACGGTAAGGGGTTTATCATTGATCTAATTGTCCAAGAATCAAGGTTTATTGAAGTGCATCGGGTACGTTTACTATTTATGTTTTAGTTAATATTTATGTGTTATACTTGATCCTAGCTTCCGCAATACGTGTATTTGATTGTCTAACTCTAACATGTGGAGTTTGAACCACCCTTGGACTACAAAGAACCTGAAAAGATGAAAAGTGTTTCCGAAGATGATGAGAAACTCGAGGGAGCGACGGAGCCAAAAGATGATAAATCCAGTGATGAATTGGGGAAGTTGACAACTGAAGAATCAAGTGTAGCAAGAGAACAGCAAACTGAGTTTACACCATTATTTATGGAGGAGCTCAAGGAGGCCGGCGAGCAACCTCTGGTAGCTGCTGAGGTGGTGACTGAGCTGGAACAGTTGAACCTACAAGGAAACGTGAAGGTGGATTAATCAAAGCACTTACGCGAAAGAGTTTTATTGCTAGTAATAAGTTTTCTTGTTCTTATTGGTTCTTGGTTTTCTGGTTTAGGATTCGTGCGGTATCATGTTCAAATTTACTTTTGATGCATTGTAACACCTTTAGTATTCAACTGTCATATCCATTCTTGTTTTTACAAGTTAACACCAATGATTTAAAGCATTTACAGAGAAGATTCTTCAATTAGCATGATCGTTATTTTGATTATTTTTGAGAAAATTGTCCAGAAATGCATCTAACTTGCCACTTTTTGCTTTTGTATTTTTTTTTTTTTTTTTCTCATATTGTAACTACAAACTTTCTTAATCTTCCTATTTTATAAACAAACTTTCTTAATCTTTCTATTGTATACATAAATCCGACATGGCATGGAGTTAATTACATAAATTTACATGAATCGTCCCTGTGGCTCAAAACAATTACACCATTCGTCCTTGAAACAATTACATAAAAGGTCCTTGTAGCTCAAGAGTTAAAATATTTGCATCGTTAGTCTTCATTGAGTTAAAATATTTGCATCGTTAGTCCTCATTGATTATTGAGTTAAAATTTTTGCATCATTAGTCCTCATTGAGTTAAAATATTTGCATCTTTAATCCTCACTGCCACCTACCAACACCCACCGCCGCCACCTACCAACACCCACCGCCGCCACCCACCATCTCCACCCACCACCGCCACCACCACCTACCGCCACCACTGTAACACCCCCAATTCAATGATGTAGCGGAATTCAAACTATACATGTTTCATAAACCATTTTTATTCAAAGACTTACACTATATACTAAGTACTACATCATAGACTAAATGCAAGACATATATAGGCAATTCTTCATATTCTTTGAAATTACTCCAAACCTAAGTCGCAACATTCTATTATAGGTTGCTCATAGAGACCTTCGCGATTCTACTACCATTTTCACTACTTCTACATAACTCACGGTGAGTTCGTAGCCCCACTTTCTATTGTTTAACTATTTTACAAACCCATGGGGGGATACATGGTATTATTTTTCTACTCGAACACAATACTTTCTACTGTATGCTTACCCGACTATGTTTTATTGTCACTAAGTAACGATTGCCATGTTCGAAGTCCCTATATCATGAACCATTAGTCACTAGCTATAGTGAGCGCGAATATTGTGAATAGATCTATCGGGATTGACGGATCCCATTTGTGTTGAACAACTACGAGTTCAAACAAATGCACTATATTTGATATTTAGAGGTATAATGGCAATATTATCTTGGTAGCGCTTCTATAATGCCAATTTTTGGTTCGATGCTAATGCTTTGGTTGCATGAGCTTAGTGCAATAATAACGGTTTTGTTTTCTAACTATGAGTGTGAGTCTATAGTTCACACTACGATTATTGTGTTCAACGATTTAACTACAAACTCTACAAATTCCACTCAACCTTTGTGTTGACTGTTTTAAGCATGTATTTCAGGTACATAATGAACGAGGCTGGCATGGAGGAGCACGAATATTAAAGAGGGCTATAAATTTTATTATTATTCAAAAACTCATTTAATGTAAATTGTAAACATGGAACCATCTGGGACCTCATTTTGTAATCTCTGATAATTATATAATTTAAATGATAAATCTTTTAATACGACTCAATTAGAGTTCGTTTTCTATTATTGTGACTATTGTGCCGTCGAGTAACACCCAGTTTGAATTCCGCTGCATCATTGAATTTGGGGTGTTACAACCACCACCCACCACCCACACCCACCACCGCCCCCACCTAACGCCACCACCACCCACCACCTCCACCACCCACCGCCACATAACAACACCCACCACCACCACCCACCACCGCCACCACCAACACCACCATCACCACCGCATCTACCAACCACCACCCACCATCACCACCACCACATGTGAAAAAAAATTTCTTCATATGTGAAAAAAAAAATTTGGAAATTTTCTCGAAATTTTTTTTGTCATGTGTGAAAAAAAAATTCGTCGCATGTAAAAAAAATTTTTCGTCACATGTAAAAAAAAAATTCCGTCACATGTGAAAAAAACAATTCGTCACATGTGAAAAAAAATTTGAAAAATTTTACAAATTTTTTTGTCACGTGTGAAAAAAAAAAATTCATCACATGTGAAAAAAAAATTCCGTCACATGTGAAAAAAAATTTGGCAATTTTCACGAAATTTTTTTTGTCACGTGGGAAAAAAAAATCGTCACATGTGAAGAAAAAATTTCGTCGCATGTAAATTTTTTTTTGCGGAACATGTGAAAAAAAAAATTCCGTCACATATGAAAAAAAAAAATCGTCACTTGTGAAAAAAAAAATCGAAAATTTTTCAAAAAAATTTTCGAAAATTTTAAAAAAAAATTCGAAAATTTTTTGAAAATTTTTCAAAAAAATTTCGAAATTTTTTTGAAATTTTTTCGTAATTTTTTTGAAAATTTTTTGAAATTTTTCAAAAAAAATAGGTAGCTAATAATATCTATTAGATCAAAGTTTAAGGAGGATAAAATGAGTGGCTAGGATTAGTTCTCGCGTTCTCACAAAAATTATATTTCTCACATGAATGACCCCCTATATATATATATATATATATATATATATATATATATATATATATATATATATATATATATATATATAAATCATTTTTATTAAAATCATGATTATTATTTGTACAATTGGTACTTCGAACTTGGAACGAGCATGAAGAAATTAACGATACTTCTTTATCTTTTGAGTTGTTCTGCCGGATCAGTCACTCAAGATCTTTGGTCTCTACTCGGACCCGATGAAAAAAATGGGATCACTCCTTATGGACTCGTTGAGAATGATTCTGGTCTAGTTCGTGGCCTATTAGAAGTGGAAGGCGCTCTGGTGGGATCCTCGCGGATATATATATATATATATATATATATATATATATATATATATATATATATATATATATATATATATATATATATATATATATATATATATATATATATATGTGGATAAAAACGGATAAAAACATAAAAAAGTATATGAAAACATAAAATAATAGACGAAAACGATTAAAAACATGAGAAAAATGAATGAAAACGTAGAAAAACGGACGAACACAAATAAAAACCTATGAAAAACGGACGAAAACGTAAGAAAAACGGACGAAAAGAGATAAAAACGTATTAATAGTCAATTAGGGCTAACAATGCAAATATTTTAACTCAATAAGGACTAACGATGCAAATATTTTAATTCAATAGTCAATGAGGACTAACGATGCAAATATTTTAACGTAAGAATAGTCAATGAGGACTAATGATGCAAATATTTTAACTTAATGAATACTAACGATGCAAATGTTTTAACTCAATAGTCAATGAGGACTAACGATGCAAATATTTTAACTCAATGAGGACTAATGATGCAAATATTTTAACTCTTGAGCTACATGGACCTTTTATGTAATTGTTTATAGGACGAATGGTGTAATTGTTTTGAGCCACAGGGACGATTCATGTAAATTTATGTAATTAACTTCATGTCACGTCAGATTCATGTATTTAATATGAAGATTAAGAAAGTTCGTGTATACAATAGGAAGATTAAGAAAGTTTGTAGTTACAATAGGAAGAAAAAAAAATCATGATATACAAAAGCAAAAAGTGGCAAGTTAGATACATTTCTGGACAATATTCCCATTATTTTTCACATGTAATAAGTTTAGATTCTTGATTGCATATTTAGGATTCGTGGTGCCATATTTGAATTTTATCTAAGCATCCATTGTAACATTGGGATATACTACTTTTTAGTTTTTACTTGTGATAGTCGTGGGAAAAAAACCGGAAAAAATAAATAAATAATAAAATAAAATAAAATAAAATATAAAAATAAAAAATAATAATAACGGTTCAAATCCGGTTCGGTTTTTGGAAAAACCGGCGGTTTGGAACCGGTTTTGTATTATTCTGTTGGAAATCATTTCCGTTCGGGTTTCCCAAACCGGTTTGGAAAAACCGGTTTTGATCGTTAGAAACAACAGTCGAGGCAGTAGGCAAAATCTGCCCGTTTTTTTGTTTAGTTCGCCTATGTTTGATGAATAAATCGCTCAAATGTATTAGCTTTGTGTTTCAAGATCTTTATAGGACTACTCGAAGATGATCTCATTTAGTTAGTTTATGTTTGATGAATAAATCGCTCAAATGTATTAGCTTTGTGTTTCAAGTACTTTATGTTTGATGTATTATGAGTTTATTAAATAAACGTTGAAGTTTATTGAATTTATTGTGTAAAAAACGCGAACAAACGAAAAAATAATAATAATAATAATAATAATAATAATAATAATAATAATAATAATAATAATAATAATAAAATCCGAACCATTGCTCTGTTAACAGCTTCAAAAAAAACAAAAAAAAAAATAAAAAATAAATAAAAAATAAAAAACCCCCGGTTTGAAATCGACCCAAACCGGTTACACCGATTTGGGTTTTTTACCTTCAAAATTCAAACCGAACCGAAACCAGTTTTTCGCCAAACAGGTTCTTGATCATTGACCAAAAACCGGTCAACGCCCACCTCTACTTGTGATGATACTAGTTTTGGTCGTTTCAATTTGTTAGATCCAATTCTGTATATAAATTAACCCATCAAAATTATAAGTTACAATGACATCTAGTAGACAGCATATGAAACACAAAAAATTATGACACCTTTTTATTTTATTTTTTTAATCAAATTATAACACCATTGACAAACAGTCGTCAGTTTGTGGGCTGATTTGTGTTAACTTATATGGCCTACTAAAACCAAGGGGCACGCACCCATGTTGATCCGGTCTATATTTTCTTCTCTATTAACAAAGTTCCTGCTGATGTGAATTATATTAGAGTTGAGTTTATTGGATATTTTCCTTGAAACGAACCAAAGTCAAAAGTTGCTAGTCTTGATTCGGTATTCAGTTGAACCAAATGAAATATTGTTAGGCTGTTAGTCTCGATTCTGGTTTGGTTCATTATGTATGTGTGAGTGTGTCTATGCACAATGAAAAAAAAAATTGATTATATTGCTGCAATTATATGAATCTAGATTTACAGAAGCCTACTCTTATCATTTGATATTTTATTCATGTAAAGCAGATTATATAGCAATAACTAGCTAAAAGACCGTGAAATTCACGAGTATTTTAAAGAGATAAAACAAAAATAAACAATGAGGTACGTACTGCGAAGTTAGACAATAACAAGAATCGCAATAGTTTTCGCAACTCTAACTAAAAAGTTGATACTAATTAACATACGTTTGATGAAATTAAATAGCGCATTCAAATAACACAAAAAGGAATATAAAGTTACAAAAAGACATATAACATTCTTCTGATTATGATAACGGATCGTGTAACATTTATTTGTAGACCATGTTCGTTGTGCTAGTCATGAGGTTTCCATTTTCGTCACAAATAACCATCTTCAAGCATTTTTTGCCCCTAATAAGAGATACGACCACATATAGTTGGCTATGCGTGAAAACGGGTCGTGGCAAATACAAACCTACTTGTCCGATAGATTGTCCCTGACTTTCGTTGATCGTCATACCGAAGGATGTGGAAACATGTAACTTCTTTCTTACCATCTTTAACGAAAATCGCTTATTAGACGGTGAGATTTCCATCCTTGCGGTAAGTACTCGTTTCCCAACATTACTTCCGTTGATTATGTGACTATTATAAAATTTGGTATATACTTTCTACTGTAATTCTTAAATAATGTTAGTATTAGAATACGTATTTGTAAAAAAAAAAAAAAAAAAAAAAAAAAAAAAAAAAAAAAAAAAAAAAAACTGCTTTCAAATAATGAATATCTAGAACAATTTTTAATAATAAAAACCTCATGTTTTCAAATGATGAATACATATTATTATTAAAGGAAATATAATAAAGTTCATAAAAGAATGGTAACATGGTGTAATTAAGTTTTTAATTGAAACTATAACTTATTAAAGGACGTACTCATGATCCATTTGTATATATTGTTCCATTCAACTTTTAGCAAGATGTAACATGTAAGGTAAAATCGGGTGTAGTTGTCAACATGTAAGTATGAATCACGTGTAACACAAGAGTAACCATGTACATTATTTATGAATAAAGATTGCACAGGGTAAAATTATAGAAGGGTAAATTGCAAATTTAGTCACTCACGTTCTGTAAAAGTGCAAAAATAACCCCGAGACATAAAGGCATGAAAAAATGCCACTCACGTTTCATATAAATACAAAAAAGCCACCGAGAGCTAACTTTCGTTATGTTCTTCGTTAAGTGTCACGTCATTGAGGGTATTATAGTCATTTGGTTGCTTTAAGGATTAATATGTCCACGTGTCATAGCACTGTTGCTTTAGTGACTAAATTTGCAATTTAAGTTTTATCTTTTATTTCACAGCCACCACCACCACCACTCTCTACCGCCACCACCACCACCCTCTACTACCACAAAACCAACACCACCACCCTCTACCACCCGTTTTGGCTATGACTTGATCTCACTAATGTTTCTTTTTAGTTTGGTTGTTGTTCTCTATCAATATCTATTAGCTTCTATCGCTGTGGTCACTGGAAAAGATCTTGCTTAGGTATTAGTAATTACAAGATCTTTTTCCAATTTTTTTACTAATCAAACAATGTAACTTTTTGGATTGCGGGTTAATTCTGATAAAGTTTTTTTCTTTCTTTGCACTTTTGTAGATATGCAGTTCAGAGTATGGCACATTCACATGTATCTTCTTAGGGATTCAAGCTGAACTATCCATGATTGCATTGGATCTTTCTATGGTATCCTCCACTCAATATATATGTTCTTTTCAACGTTCTGCCATTATTCTTGGAACTTATAAATGCATCTATATTGATAGGTTTTAGGCATTGCACATGGGCTTAACATGATGTTCGGCATGGGCTTGTTCACTTGTGTCTTCTTGGCTTCTTTCGATGCTTTTCTGTTTCCCATTTTCTCCAATTTGTTGGTAAGATCAATCTCCTACTTTCTTCATTTTTTTTATATAAATCAAACCGAAACTAATTTGGTGTCGGTTTACTTGTTATTCAGGAGACTGGCAAAGCAAAGTTCGTGTGTGTACACTTGGCAAGCTTTGTTTTACTTTCTTATCTCTTTGGTATGCTTGTAAATCAACCAGATACATCACTTTCCATGGGTGGTAGTATGCTACTAAAGTTCAGTAGCGAAAGCGTTTTCGAGCTCATCAGTCTTCTTGGTGCAAGCATTATGCCTCATAATTTTTATCTCCATTCATCTCTTGTGCATGTATCTCATTGAATTTGCAAGCTTTTGCGTTGTCATGTGAAATACTACTTTTCTTTCGGATATTGATTAACTTTTCCTTGTTCCCATCAGCAAAACCAAGGACCTGAACAAGTTACAATAGAAGCCTTTATGCCTTGATCGTCTTTTCGCAATTTGCGGTGTTTTTAGTGGCATTTTTGCTGTGAATTATGTTCTAATGAACTCAGCAGCAAATTTTATCTATAGTACCGGGCTTGATTTGCTTACTTTTCAAGATGCGTTGTCTTTAATGGATCAGGTTTGATGTTTTAAAACATTCCAAAAACAACCCATTTAGTAATCACTTTCTGATGCAAACTAACACTAATCACTATTCTTGCAGGTGTTTAGGAGTCTAGTAGGTCCCTTCGCTCTGATACTGATTATGTTGCTTTCAAATCATACGACAACATTGACCTGGCAAATCAGTGGTCAACCAATCCTTCTTAATTTCTTCAAAATCGACATCCCAGGTTGGTTTCATCACTCAGCAATTAGATTTATCTCCATAGTCCCTGCCTTCTTATGTACATGGTATTCTGGTGCCGAGGATACATATCAACTGCTGATCTTTACTCAGGTTCTGATTGCCCTTTCGCTTTCGTCATCTGTTATCCCTCTTTTTCGGATTGCAACATCAAAATCAGTAATGGGAGTACACAAGGTTTCTCGATTTGCTGAGTATTCAGTGCTGATCACATTTATTGGAATGCTCGTTCTATCTATTATATTTATAGTTGAATTGGTGTTTGGGAACATCCATTGGGCAAGTAATATCAGATGGAACATAGGCATAGGCTGCAGCCCTTATACGATACTAATTATGAACGTGTGTATTTTGTTCTTTCTGATGATTTTGCTAGTTGTAAACCTTTTAAAATCTGCATGTTTTAGATCAGATGTACTGGAGTCACCAACTGAATACGGTCAAAGATTTCACATTTTCGTATTACATAAAGCAGATCATGTTTAGTATAGTTGTATTGTACGGAGGAATCAGGAGACGTATCTTCATGAAGATTGCAAAGAAGGTGTTAATACGTGTTAATTTGATTATTATCAATCCATTTTTATATATTTGTATTGCTATGATCTAGATTGTTTGTAAAGCACTATACTTTAATAAAATGTATCTTGATTGAATACAAATTATTTCAATTTGTGTGTATATGTTATGAAAATTAATTCAAGATTTCAATTAGTGGTGGTAGCTAGAGGGTGGTGGCGTTGGTTGTGTGGTGGTAGAGGGCGATGGTGGTGGTGGCGGTAGAGGGTCGTGGTGTTGGTTGTGTGGTGGTAGAGAGTGGTGGTGGTGTGAAATAAAAGATAAAACTTAAATTGCAAATTTAGTCCCTAAAGCAACAGTGCTATGACTCGTGGACATATTAATCTTTAAAGCAACGAAATGACTATAATACCCTCAATGACATGGCACTTAACGAGGAACATAACCAAAGTTAGCTCTCAGTGGCTTTTTTGCATTTATATGGAACATGAGTGGCATTTTTGCATGCCTTTATGTCTCAGGGTCATTTTTGCACTTTTGCAGAACGTTAGTGACTAAATTTGCAATTTACCCATTATAAAATTTGAAAACATAAGACAACAAATATAATTAGCACTAAAAGAAACATATACAGATATACTTAATACATCTAGATTATCATATTTGTTATCATATTGACATACCTAAGTGAAACAAAGTGTTGAGGTTGAAGTAAAATGTGATACACAAAAACGACCTATATTGACCCGTTTAATATGGGTTGAAATTGCCGCATATATCAGTGACATAAATTATGATAGCCAACCCTTACTAAACCTTTAGATTATGAGTTACGCGCAGACCAAAAGCAGCACATACACATATGTATCTTCGTCCTCAGCTTGTTGCATCAAAAAATTTATAGTTATAATTCCGGCCTACATTGTTGGACCTTCTGCTGCCACAATCACCAGATGTCATTCTTTAAGTCTATCGAACAAACTTAAAAAGAACACCTTGTAGTTGTAATTCAGGGGAAATAAATGTTGTTTGTATAACATAAAGAATAGCCAAACTACACCCATCTATGTAGTGTAAACTTTCTATCCATTTTATCCTTGCATACACCATATATTTATAATAGTAATGGACTGTTTATTTAGTTCTTTTATTAAGTCATGTTAAATTAAAGTGTCTGTCTACATATATGTTGTCTATTTGTAGATGAATAAATTATTGTTTGTTTTGTGTGCTGAATAAAGTGTCTGAATTAGAAAGAATTATTGCTATACCCTTTTATTTGAAATAAAGTTAAGAAGTGGGAGGGTAATATGTAAAATTAATATAAAAGAGATGGACTTAATTTAGAGACCCTCATCTCCCTCGCTTTTTCTAAGAGGTCATATATTAATTTTAAGCACTAAACAAGCATCCACCTAGTGACTTAATTAACTTATCTATTTTTCAATTAAGACACTTGAAATTGTTATCAAACATTACCTAAGTCTCTTTTCTATTAATTAATAGATTGATGTGAACAATATTAGCAACTGCATCAAATGAATCTACATAATGTGATACATAAGTGGCCTATATAGGAGAGGTTAAACATCAGATACTTGGATATTTTATATTTATCTACATCATACTATGACACAAATAGCATAGAATACTATAAAAATTGCATACTGATGAATATCCATGGTTACTGGACATAGAAAATATTAGCTTTGGCTCAAAACTTAAAAATAAAGACTTTTCGTTTTTGAAAAACTTGCCTGTTTTGCCTATAATCGCACCAAGGCTCTAAATAAATCTCTTTAGTACGTAGTAAGAAACAACTAAAAACAAAACTCACCATATATCAAACATGCAGAAAAACATATATTTCAAAAAAGTAATTCTTAAGAAAACCACCATGACCTTGCAGCCCATCAAAAGTTTTCAAAGACGTTTCCGAAACATCTGGAACACAACTAAATATGTTTTAGTTTTTGTTTCCAGGTATGCATCATATATGTAACCTGGATTAGTGGATATGTGCACTCCAAATTATAATAAGTAAATAAATAAATAAAACATTCATAAAATCATGATCCTCGTTTAAACTGTGATACAAATGCACTATATGGAACAAAGTGTGAACAATACTCAACTAAACATTAAATTACTATTGATTCGTTGTGTTTTGGTGTGTGCAAAAACAATTTATCAAAATATCAACAAACGTGAAGTCTAAGTTATCGTGAGAAAACTAGACGTGAAGTAATACGAGTAAACCGTTTAGGAAAACGATTACCTCGCAAAACTTGTGAAAGTGATATTCAAATTGTGAGACCAGGAAGTGATTTCCTGGGTCGTACCCCAACGAGGTGTGAATGAAAAGCTTCGAATGAGATTGGGATTAAAATCTTGTATGATTGGAAAGGTTATTTGGTGTTACGATACGTTAAATTAACGAAATAGGAAAATTAACGAACGAAAGTGAAAATAAATTAATCTATGGCAACTAACAAACTAGGAGAAACCTAAAACACTACAGGAAAACATAATTAGGTATCGGGAATCCTAAAACGTTAACTAAATTAGAAACGTGCCGTTTAATTAAAAATTATGCGAGTGCGCAAAATATAACGTGAATTTTGAGTTCCGAATGTCCTACGGGTTTCTAACTAATTTTCTAACGCACTAAAAGACAAAAGAAAAATTTTGAAAAAAGAAAATTAATTTTTCAAATAAAACTCTATTTATTACGAATTAAAAATCAATTAACACAAATTAAATTATAATTAATAAACTATAACTGCTAAAATTATGAGACTTTTTCTAGAAATTATTTTATACTTATACTAACTTAAGAAAAATACAAGATAAGAAAAAGCATTTATACATAAGCTGTGATAAGCTACAACAGTTGAAATAAGCTAATAAGGAATAAAAACCAATAGTAGTACAAAACAATTAATAAAGCAAACCACATGAGAAAAGTCCCAAGGGCGAGTTGGTGTTTGTGTGTTGTGTTGTGTATGCTGGGGTGCAAGGGGTCAGGGGTTCGAAACCTAATGTTTGCACTTAATTCCAACCACTTTTTTTTCTTTTCAATTTCCTTTCCTGCTTCCTTTTTGACAAATTCAATTTCAAACCTTTTATTATGTTTATGAAAAACAGATTATATCAACAAGTTCCACAACTTAATGAGTCTCAATGGCTTCCATGTTGTTTCTTAGTTTTCAAAACTTTTTCAAATGAGCTCAATGAGCTAAAACAAACTTGACTTAAGCCATAACAATAATCACCTTAACAACAGCTTTAAATAACAATAACATAAATAAAAAAACACCAATGAAAAGTGAACAGATTACCAAGATCAAGGAATAAGAACACAAACAACACCACTGCAGTAGCAGTAACCAAACAGGCCAAGCGAGGGCTTATTATTAAGCAGTAGATAAGCAATATAGGCCAAACTAAAAGTAATCCTAAAAACTACACCTAGTGGGCTTTCAAAACCAACAATTACCAAATCCTAACAACTACAAGTCAGTAATCTAAGTGCAAACTAATTCTTGCAAAAACTGACACAGGGTATAATCCTTCCCTACAGGTCTGTTTGAAGGGTAGTGGGACTCACACAAAAATCACAAAAATTAAACAAGTTTAGGAATCTAAAGGTGAGCTGGGGGACTTTGAGTCCTGAAAGTTTCAGAGCTTCATTCCAATCCTAAAAATCAAGAAAATTCTTCCAATATTTGACTTTTCTGCTTAAGAGCTAATTTGACTTTTTAACAAGAACTAGAAATGTTGACTTTGGTGATATTTGTTTGGATTTAATGAACTGTGAACATGAATACAAGTTACCCTAGGAGTGAAACAAGCTAAAATACTAGCTCAAGCACCTAAGTCTCAGATTATACAACCTACCAATTATAACAGTTAAGAGTTAATGAAGATTCTTAGTGGATTTGACTTTTGTGTGATATCCTACTGATTTTAAACCTTAGTTGACCTATAATGCTCTATTGTATCATATAGAAGCAGTCACTAACACCTAGGATACCCTGAGGTACCTTGAACCAACATATGCCAAACAACCCTTAATTTACTGCTTTCAAAGATTTTTTAAAACCACACATGCAATAAACAATTACCCTTGACTAATTACTGTTTAATAATCAACAAGCAACTCAAATAAAAAGTGAAACATAACATTTAGCTACAATCAACAAGTAACATAAATCAAATCCAACATATGAATTAATACCTACTTGGCATCCAATGCTAGATATGCAGAGAATTGGGGACCAAAAGAATATTTCCTAAGTGCTCCCCTGAGCTCTAAACCAACACACATCCATTATCCCAGCCATAATTGCCACTGCTACTTTTTCTTCTCTTCAATCTTTTTTTCTTTTGAATTATCTTTTGCAATTTTCTTTTTCTTTACTGAATTTTTACTTTTCTTTTTTTTCAGAACACTTCAAAAACTTTCAAGAACCATTTATTAATCAATAAAAACAACTTTGCAACTTAAATACGAGCACTTAAGAAATCTAAACAAAATTCAAATTTGAAATAAACTTGGAACAAACTTTAATTAAACTGAAATTTTAGAGGTACAATACTTGAATAAGAAAGAAAACAGATTTTAAACTAAGAATGGGATGCCTTGAAGGCTTACAACAAACGACTATTTATACTACTTAAGAGGGTAGGTAGGAAATTGCATTCCTGAGCTTCCACTTCTGATTTTAGGGTTTCACCTTGCTTACTTTGACCTTGTGAACAAATCCCCATCATTCAATTATCTTGAAAGTGATCATAGCCCTTGAATTCGTTTTGGCACCAAAGTAGTTGTGGGTGGATTGGTGACTTGGAGAGTTAGGTACGGGTTTGTGAGTATGAGGGGGTGGTAGTGGGATTGGGATATGGTGGAGAAGACAAGAGGTGAAAGTGAAGGCTGGGTTTGGCTTGTTGCAGGTCACGGGGAGGGGGAAAGTGAAAGAGATGGTTTGTGGAGTTTTGACTAAAGCTTTGACCATGGTTCAAATAATACGTTTTATTATTAAAACTTAAAAGGAGCTGGGCAGGTGGGTGTTTTTGGGCCAAGGGTGTTAGATTTAGTTATTTTGGGCTTAAGAGATTTAAGAGATGTGGTGATGGATCAGTTTTACTTACGGTCCATTAGGTTGTAGTTATTTGATAAATCACAAGGACCAATATTGTAAATTTCTACATTCCTAGGGACCAAAGCTGCCAACTTTCCAAACTCTCATTAAGGACCCAATTTGCCAAGTCTTGAATTCCCAAGGTCATTGTGATCATTTTTCTTCAAGTTGTAATTCCCGGGGGCTATTTTTGACAATTCTGCAAACACAGGGACCAAATTTGCCAATTGTGAAATTTCAAAGGTTTAACTTGCAATCTTTTGAAAACATTTTACCTAAAGATCATTTGTGATTCATTTTGACTTTTAAAGAGCAAGGGTTGACTTTTCTTTGAAATGACTGACCAGGGACTAGTTTTGTAAAACTTTGAAAGTTGGGGGACTGAAACTGCCAAATATGCAAATTTTGTTTGTTTTCACTCGTTTTGCATCAGAAACATATAAAACACGATCTTTGGGATTTTCTTCGTATTTTGGTGCGTTTTGAGTGTTTTCAATCGTTTTGCAGTTCAGATTTGACTAAAAATGATGAGTATTTACACACTCATCAATCCCCCACACTAAACTATTGCTAGTCCCTAGCAATCTTTTTGAGAAAAATTAATGGATTTGAAGTAAGAGTTGTGGTCCATCCGAAGACCATGTGATTTTTAGCAAACCACCAGCTTTCAACGGTTTTGATTTGTCTTTACCAGAAGCCGTTTGCTTTTGGACTAGCCAACTCTTGATGGAACAGTCAACATCTTGGTGAGTTGATTACCACTTATGGTTTTTCTACTGCTTTTACCATAAGCCATAATCTTGTGGGCTAGCTAACTCATTTACTATTGAGGACATGGGGAGTTGAGGTACCATACAATTTTGGGAAAATTGCAAGCCATCAATGGATTTGAGATATCTTTACCAAGAGCCGTTTGCTCCTGGATTAGCCAATCCTTTTGTCGTTTAGACATGGCGGACTGATAACCACAAAAAATTTTGAAGCTCAAGTGAAAAAAAATTTTAAAATTTTTGCCAAAATCGGGGGTACTAGATGGTAAAATGTGATAAAATTCGCTAGAATTTCCCCCTCACACTTAGAATTGAATATTGTCCTCAATATTCAAAGTCCCGGCTATTATGCCGACTCTTTGAATGTAAAAGGGCAACATTACAAGCTAAATGTGGAAACATCATTTTGTTTTTCACTT
Source organism: Artemisia argyi (assembly GCA_030686995.1). Lineage (NCBI taxonomy): Eukaryota > Viridiplantae > Streptophyta > Magnoliopsida > Asterales > Asteraceae > Artemisia > Artemisia argyi. The sequence goes on along the minus strand of JARVZY010002731.1, from coordinate 769,571 downwards.
TATTGGTAACCACAGTAGGGTAACTCCCCCACACTTAGGGTGAAAACCCTAAGTACATGCTACTGTTTTTGTTTACCGAGTCGCTAGCTTGACTCGACCCCGAATTCATTGGTTCTTGGGGAAGCATGATGTGGAAGAAATAATTTCCATTGGACTTTCATTCAAGATGTTTGAACAAACATTTGAAGCACGTGAAAGTTCCACACCGATGAGATAAGTACCCGGCTCAAGATAATGGTAAATGGAAATGCCGGGGTAAAAAATAGTGTCTTCAGTCCCGAAGGAGTGAAGAAGAGAGGACGTCACGGGATAGGTGAAGAAAAGAAATAAACTCATGATGAAAATCATGATTAACTCGTCATCACCCATAGGAGAATCCATAATTTCTATATTATGAGTCTCATACTCCGGTGGAGATATGATATGAGTGAGTTCACCGGAGAACTCCTCGCGAAGAGAATCAATCACAAGATGTAAATCTGTGAACTCATGTTCTGAAGTAGACTCATCACAATCCTCAATCTGAGTACCAAAGATTGGATTATCAGAAATCAAAGTGAATTCAGAGTCGAATTCAAACAAAGGATTGGTGAGAGTCGTTTTGAATGCTTCGGGAACAAATTGATTATCATTCTCAATTGGACTGCTGGGATAAGAAGTGAGTGACAGATCATGATATAGGAGACTTTCAATTTCTCCCAGATCGACTTCGAAATTAAGGAGACCATCATCACTTCCCGTTGGAAGTGGATTGATGTGAGTGAGTTCATCGGCGAACTCCTCAAGAAGATGATCAGCATCAGAATGTGGGATTGATGCCTCAACATACTCGATGTCTCCATGAGATGTACAATCATCAATAAAATCTGAGAAAGTCTCAAAATGATCGTTCGAACACTCAAGAGGGGAAAGTAAATCACACATATGATCCAAAGTTCCCTGTGACTCTCCTGGGATTGGGACAAGGTCTCAACACTAGACTTTATGAATTCGTCCGATTCTTTATCAGGAACAGTGCTAAGATGCTCATCCCCCATGTTTAGAGAGTGAGTGTGAACGTCCGATTCCTTACTTGAACAGTGCTAAGATGCATCATATATGTAACCTGGATTAGTGGATATGTGCACTCCAAATTATAATAAGTAAATAAATAAATAAAACATTCATAAAATCATGATCCTCGTTTAAACTGTGATACAAATGCACTATATGGAACAAAGTGTGAACAATACTCAACTAAACATTAAATTACTATTGATTCGTTGTGTTTTGGTGTGTGCAAAAACAATTTATCAAAATATCAACAAACGTGAAGTCTAAGTTATCGTGAGAAAACTAGACGTGAAGTAATACGAGTAAACCATTTAGGAAAACGATTACCTCGCAAAACTTGTGAAAGTGATATTCAAATTGTGAGACCGGGAAGTGATTTCCCGGGTCGTACCCCAACGAGGTGTGAATGGAAAGCTTCGAATGAGATTGGGATTAAAATCTTGTATGATTGGAAAGGTTATTTGGTGTTACGATACGTTAAATTAACGAAATTGGAAAATTAACGAACGAAGGTGAAAATAAATTAATCTAAGGCAACTAACAAACTAGGAGAAACCTAAAACACTACGGTAAAACATAATTAGGTATCGGGAATCCTAAAACGTTAACTAAATTAGAAACGTGACGTTTAATTAAAAATTACGCGAGTGCGCAAAATAAAACGTGAATTTTGAGTTCCGAATGTCCTACGGATTTCTAACTAATTTTCTAACGCACTAAAAGACAAAAGAAAAATTTTGAAAAAAGAAAATTAATTTTTCAAATAAAACTCTATGTAATACGAATTAAAAATCAATTAACACAAATTAAATTATAATTAATAAACTATAACTGCTAAAATTATGAGACTTTTTCTGGAAATTATTTTATACTTATACTAACTTAAGAAAAATACAAGATAAGAAAAAGCATTTATACATAAGCTGTGATAAGCTACAACAGTTGAAATAAGCTAATAAGGAATAAAAACCAATACCAGTACAAAACAATTAATAAAGCAAACCACATGAGAAAAGTCCCAAGGGCGAGTTGGTGCTTGTGTGTTGTGTTGTGTATGCTGGGGTGCAGGGGGTCAGGGGTTCGAAACCCAATTTTTGCACTTTTTTCCAACCACTTTTTTTTTTCTTTTTAATTTCCTTTCCTGCTTCCTTTTTGACAAATTCAACTTCAAACCTTTTATTATGTTTATGAAAAACAGATTATATCAACAAATTCCACAACTTAATGAGTGTCAATGGCTTCCATGTTGTTTCCTAGTTTTCAAAACTTTTTCAAATGAGCTCAATGAGCAAAAACAAACTTGACTTAAGCCATAACAATAATCACCTTAACAACAGCTTTAAATAACAATAACATAAATAAATAAAAACACCAATGAAAGTGAGCAGATTACCAAGATCAAGGAATAAGAACACAAACAACACCACTGCAGTAGCAGTAACCCAACTGGCCAAGAGAGGGCTTATTATTAAGCAGTAGATAAGGAATATGGGCCAAACTAAAAGTAATCCTTAAAACAACACCTAGTGGGCTTTCAAAACTGATAAGGCGAAAAATGAACCACTTTTAGGGGGTCATTTAAGCCCGGAATTGAATTTATTTGATCAAATATTGCCCTAAATCGTTCCTTTTGTGATTTTAGGTACTTTGGGAGTGAAATCTGGAAAAGGAAGCAATTCGGACGTTTTTAGAGCATAAAAGTGAAGAAAACGCTAAAGACTTAATTTTCCAAGCTGGGAACAGTATGTAACGGCGTCAAGGGTAACAATTTGACGGCGTCAAGAGTAAATTTCATGACGGCCCAGTACAGAAATGAAGGCGTCACAAGGAAGAGCGTCAAGAGTTAAATACGTGACGGCCTGGAAAAACTTAATACATGACGGCGTCAGATGTAGATCAAGGCAGTCCGAGGATTCTTTTGGCGGCGAGAAGACGGCGTCACAAGGTTGTTCTTGACGCCGTCAGCCTCAATTTTCTATATATAGTTTTCTAATTTTCATTCATAAAGAGGAACAAGTTTGGAGAAACCCTAAGGCCGAACCATATACGAATTTTACAGGTTTTTCAAGGTTTTTCAAGGGTTTTCAGCCCTTGAACCCTTACATGTGTAATTGAGATAAGTGTTCTTTTAATTCAATCAATATGTCTATGTGTTGGTTGTCTATATCTTGTGCTTGTCTTGATTCCACCATGCTAGGCTAGATTTATCTTGTGTTTGCTTAGATCTAATGAAACCTAGATGTTGATTATGTGCTGATTACTTGTTTATGGTTGTATTGGATGAATGATTTCAATGTTAGGCTTAAGAAAACTGGCAGATCTTCAATTGGTAACATGCTTGAACGTCTTAGGAAACATGAACCGATGTGTGCTAGGTTTTATTGGTTGTATTTAATGCATGAGTAAATTCTAATGATCCCATGTTAGGAGCTTCTTAGCCGGCTCGACATAGGAGTGAAGTAGGCACTCATAGGATTGGGGAGTTAAGTACGCCACCCCATGAATGGTATTAAGGAATACAATCCGTCATCCACGCAACTATAACAAGTAATTAACATGTAAAAGATATCTAGGGAGTAGTGAAATCTAACTAAACACATTTCTCCACTTATTGCTCACAACCTTAGTTTAATATAGTTTATTTTCATTTCTAGTATTTTATTTTGATTGCATCTTTAGTATTGGGTTAGTTGACTAGCAACTAATTCCGCCCATATCCTTCAAAACCCGAGATTTTTACTTGCTTTCTAAAAAATATAAAAATACAAAAATAATCATCCTTCATCTCTAGAACTAGTATTTAGGTTTTCTAATCCTAGCGACACTATTCCTAGCTGAACGATCAATCCCCCGGTACTTGTCACTATACTATACTACAACGATCAGGTACACTGCCTGGTGGGGGTTGTAAGCTTCTAGAGATCCCTCGAGAGGTAAAGCCTGGTGCAATCCCTACGCATCAAGTTTTTGGCGCCGTTGCCAGGGAATAGTTATTGTCTAGGTTTGAATATCTTTTTATTAGGTCTACTTGCTAGATTCCTTTCTAGTAAGGTTTTATTTTTATTTTTAGGTTTTCTTTAGTCTATCTTATTTCTTTGTTTCCTTTGTTCGTAAACTATTTCGATGGATAACAATAACATTGATCGTTTGATTCCTGTTATTCGTGTTTTTCGTCGTAGGATTTTCCAAATGCCCGCCCCACCCCCTTTAGTTGAGAATGAGAACCCACCTAACCTCTCGCCCAACCACCACTTTGACAATAATTCTGAGTTAGAGGAGTCTAATTATGATGATGACCGTAGGGCTAGTCCTTTTTACTATTCAGACTCCGATGAGGATCTTGATGATGGTGATGTGATTAATGAGAATAGGATGGAAGAGGAGGTGAACCCTCTTAGGTATGTTGACCCTAGAACAAGGATTGAGAGTGACAATTCATTCAACATACAATTTCCTTGTAAGATCGGATTTAGGAGCTTTAACGCCTATCTTAACTCATCTCTCCCAATGAACATAATCTCGCGTAATGAATATAATAAAATCATGGTGGATGAGTTAGAATACAAAGGGGAAAATATTATTGCTAGGACAATACCATTGCATGTGTTTGTAGGAAGTTTGGTTTATTTTGTTGAGTTCATGGTTATGGAGAGTCTAGGAGAATTTGTTGATAGTAAGTTGACCCAAGTTGTGTTTGGAAAACCTTTCAAACGGTTGACCAACCTCGATGAAAAACTTATAGAAGGGTTAATTACATTCTCAGATGGGGAAGAAGATTTTGTCTACCAAATGCCCCGCACACACCCTAGGTTCAAGGATTTTTCCATGGAGAAGTGTAGTAGGTATCCGCCCATAGAAATGCTAAGTGAGAATGATAAGAGAAAAGGGCTTAAATATACTCATGAAAAAGATAAAAAATACTATCGCGAATGTTTAGAGTTAGGAGATATTATAAGAAAGATGAGGCGACTATTAGATGGCTCACGCTTGGTTATGTGAGCATAAGCGATACACGGTAACCCATGACCTTGAGTCTAGCTACAAGACTCGTAAATAAAGAAAAGCGCTTCTTGGGAGGCAACCCATGCTTTGTGTGATTTTATTTTGTTTGTTTGTTATTTGTTTCCGTATGCATGCTTTATTTTTATTGTTGGTAAATCATGTTTCTAAACTAAATAGTGGAAATACTTTACTTTGTTGTTTTGGCCTAGTCTTAACTCCACCTAAAGGTATTTTTATAAAAGATAAGTGTAAGGGGAAACCCCAAATATGTTTTTAAGAAACAAACCGATCATGATTCTCCACAATATTAAATGAACATGTATATTCGTATTTGTTAGAGTCAAATGCTTGTATTGAGTCATAATGAAGTTTTGCAGGATTTTCCAGGAAGTAAGACCAAGTTTTTCCGGAAATTTTCCGAAAACTTAACATAAGAATTTCTGCAGGTCACTTCTGACGGCGTCACGAGCTTGCCCTTGACGGCGTCACGTGTAAAAACCTGGAAATTTTACCAGTTTTGTAAAGTTTTTGTTGAATTATTAAGTTTTATAATCTTCAGGAAATCTGCAAACTTCATTCCACAAGCATTATATCTTATTTTGTTTTCTAGGATTTAGTAACTTATGTAGATTGCCGCCGATTTTATGCGAGGTTGTTTTGTTTGTTTTCTCAGGATTTACAGGTTATGTATGACAAGAAGATGATTTATATTCTGGAAGGGAAGCTTTGATTGTTCATTTTCTTGGAGGAAGATCTAACCTGACCACCTTATTATCCATACCGAGCGAATCAGGGGAGTATTTGATTTCATTCTTTTTACTTTTTCACTTTTACATTCTTTACTTGAACATTGGGGACAATGTTCATCTTAAGTGTAAGGGGAGGGTAAAATGATGATACCTTACAAATACACTTTCGCTTGAGTTTGTTTGTTTAATGGTAGATGTGTAATAAAACTATGAGAAATACTTGTTAGTGCAATTTTAGAACCAAATTTAAAATTTTTTACAACATTTTGGAGTGAAACTTTAGCCATAGCAAGCGTCTCATGGATAGGAGATTGTATGACTAGCACAAAACCGTATATTCAGAAAAATTTTCCACCCAAATATGTGAGGTTCGCCTTTAGATTTGATAGGAAAAGCATTTACTATTAGTGCTTATGAGTGTACCGGTAGCATTTAGATTCTAGAACTTGCGTTAGTGATGCATCCCGAGACCGCTAGTGAGACTACATTCGTGTGGTAGGATTTACTACATGATAAAAGGCATTAGGATCACCCTTGTGTTAAACCCGTATTATAATTACTTGACCATTTAAATCATATTACTTCTAGTTAAGCCAACTAATTTTTCCCACACCTTAGCGTTGTACTCATTTTTAGTACACGAAACCCCTAGTACACCCCTTCGAGCCTATCTTTTCGTTTCTAACTTTAAGCATCTTACTTAAAGGAAGAATTTGTTACACCCCACTTAAATGTACAACCAAATCGCCTTAGCCTTCCGTGTATGCACTCATTTTTAGTGCGTTATTGTTATTTGTTAAACCCTAAGTTAACTATCTAATTGATTACATGGTTGCTAAGTCGAGTCATATCCTTGTACATATTGTTTTGGGATGATTGGGACTCATGGGTAAAGTACTTATTTATGGAGTAATGGGGAAGAACATCATTTATTACCCCCATATGTACGTTAATCTTAAAAGTACTCCAAGTGTTTTGATTTTCTAAATTCGAGTCATTAGATTAGTTTATTGTAAAGTATGTAAAAATTCAAGTGTAAGGGGAATGTTCATTCCCTATGATGTATTATTTTGGATGGTAGGGTAAGAGTGTATGCAAAAAAAAAAAAAAAAAAAAAAAAAAAAAAAAAAAAAAAAAGAAAAAAAAAAAACTTAGGATTGAATGGCTGAAAGAAGGTGTAAGGGGAATGTTCATTCCCTATGATGTGTTTGATAAAGTAAAGATTCTTAAAGCTGAGTTAGAAAGGGTTCAATGCAGTTTAGATAAGGACCCTTATAATGTTAGCTTGAGAGAAGATGAGATGGTTTATGCTGCTGCTTATAAGAATGCTTTAATTGGTGAGGAAAGAGTTCTGAAACAAAAACTTAGGATTGAATGGCTGAAAGAAGGTGATCTGAATAATACTTTTTTTCATAGTTTTGTGAAGGGAAGGATTGGTAGAAATAGAATTAAGGATATCAAAGATGTGCAGGGTAATGCTTTCACTGGGGATGATATTGCTAAATGTTTTGTTGAACATTTTAAATGTGTTTTTGGGGAGAGCAGTGATATATACCCTATTGATGATCCTAGTAGCCTATTCACTAACAGGCTGGATACTGAGGTTGCTTTGAATTTGATTGCTGATGTTAATGATGATGAGATCAAAGTAGCTTTGTTTTATATTGATGATGATAAAGCGTCGGGCCCTGATGGTTATACCTCTAAATTCTTTAAAGCTGCATGGAAGGTGGTGGGAAATGATGTTTGTGAAGCTGTCAAAGAGTTTTTCATGAGTGGAAAGCTGCTTGGGGAGGTAAACTCTACTCTTATATCTCTCATTCCTAAATGCAAGAATCCTGCTTTGGTTACAGATTACAGACTTATTTCTTGCTGTAATGTGATCTATAAAACCATAAGCAAAGTGATTACAAATAGAATTAAGAGAGTTTTGAATTGTTTGGTTGATGTTAACCAAAGTGCCTTCATACCTGGTAGACAGATTTGTGATAACATTCTTTTAACTCAAGAGTTCATGAGAGGTTATGATTGGAATTGGGGGGCAAAAAGGTGTACTTTCAAAGTTGATATTCTTAAAGCTTATGATACTGTGAGCTGGGCTTTTCTGGAATTTATTTTAAGTGAATTTGGTTTTCACCCAGTGATGATTAAGTGGATTATGGTTTGTTTAACTTCTGCTCACTTTTCTATTTGCATTAATGGTGATACTCATGGGTTCTTTAAGGCTGGAAGGGGCTTGAGACAGGGGGATCCCATATCCCTTTATCTCTTTACTTTAGTTATGGAAGTCTTGAATCTCATGATAAAAAGACAAGTGAAAGCAGAGAAGAAATTTCAGTATCATGGGGGATGTAAAGATCTCAAGATTACAAGTTTATTTTTTGCTGATGATATTCTTATGATGTGTCATGGAGATTTGATTTCTGCTTCTGTGTTGAGAAGAGGTTTTGATGAATTTGGTATGTCTTCTGGCCTTTATCCTAGTATGGGAAAAAGTGAAGCATTTTTTAGCAAAAACATGACATATGATGAGATAGCTAGCATTAAAATGGTTATGCCCTTTAGAGAAGGTAACTTACCTATTAGATATCTAGGGGTTCCTCTAGTGTCAAAAGGTTTGAAAATTAATGATTGTAAAGTGCTTCTTGATATTGTGGACAAAAGAATTTGTGATTGGAGAAACAAAAGTTTATCTTTGGCTGGTAGATTGAAACTTATTTCCTCTGTTTTAGCCTCCATACAAGTGTATTGGTCTTCTCTGTTTATTCTGCCTACTACTGTATGTGATAAGATTGATAAGATGTTTAAAAGGTTCTTGTGGAATAGGGGTGATAGTGCTCATGGTAAAGCTAGTGTAGCCTGGAAGGATGTTTGTAAACCTAAAAGCCAGGGTGGCCTAGGGGTTAAATCTGTGAAGCTTTGGAATAAAGCTCTTATGATTAAACATCTTTGGATTATTGTGGTTAAAAAGGATTCTTTATGGGTTAACTGGATATATGTGAATAGGCTCAGGGGTAAAAGTATTTGGAGTGTTGAGCCTAGGAAAGGAATGCCTTGGAGTTGGAAAAAGTTACTTGATTTGAGGAATCTGGTTAGGAAATTTATTTGGGTTAAAATTGGTAATGGTAAATATTTCTATATGTGGTATGATAAATGGCACAATTTGGGACCTCTCTGTGATGTGATTAAGCTGAACGATCTTGAATTGGCTAACATGAATTCTAATACTAAAGTGTTTGATTTCATTGATGATCAAGGGTGGTTATGGCCAGTGGAATGGATTAGTAGGTTTGTGTTCCTTAACAACATCTCTGTTCCTTCCCTTGATGTTAGCAAAAAGGATAGAATTGTTTGGATTAATAAAAAAGGTAAGGAAGTGGAATTTTCTATCAGTGAAGTGTGGAAGGATATTAGAGATGATGATCCTGAAGTAATATGGCACAAACATGTTTGGTTTTCTCAATGTATCCCTAGATATGCTTTCATCCTATGGACAGCTATAAAAGGTAGACTTAAGACTAGAGATAGGTTGGCTAGATGGTTTGAGGTTATTGATAAAAGATGTTTGTTGTGCAACCAGCATGATGAAACTCACAGCCACCTATTTTTCTCTTGTGATTTTTCTAAAAAAGTATGGGATAGGCTTAAACATATGGCTGAGATGGATAATGTGGGTAATGAATGGGCTAGAGTGATATCAGTTATTGTTAATAAGCCTGCAGCTAACACTATATGGAGTGTGATCCAAAGATTGGTCTTAAGTGCTGTTGTCTACTCTATCTGGCATGAAAGAAATAATAGAAGGGTTAACCACTTGAATAGAGATGATATTAGTGTCTTCAATGAAATTGTGAACACTGTTAGAATGAAATTAATGGGGCTTAAATTCAAGTACACTTCTAATGTGTATAAAGCTGCTTTAATATGGAATATTCCTTTGGGTAGGAGTGAGTATTATAGGAAGATGGTGAATGATTTGATGAATGAGTAGTTGGGTCTCTGATATGTCTTCCATGAGGTTTGCTTTTCTATTCTGTTTCTCTTGGTTCCTATTCATCCATGAAGGAACTGGTTTTTGGTTGTGTAATAAATGTTTTGACCCTTTTATTGGTGAGAATTATGTTGCTAGTAGTTACAGGTTCTATGCTGTTTACTGATTCTTTCTGGATGGAGTTATGTGGTGATGTTATGATGCTGTTTGCTGATGCTTGCTGGATGTATTTGAGTGGTGATATTATGTTGCTGTTTTGAGAGTTGTTGCTGTGAAGATGGTTCATGGAGTTTGGGAAGGTTTTGGATTATGTTGTGCTCTTTTTGTCCTTTTTATGGTTTTACCCTCTGGGTTTTACATAAAAAGGTTTTTAAGGAGGCAAATAATTCCAAAACTGCTACTCTAGCTCTTCCCTTGTTTCTGTGTGGTTAGTGTTTGGTGTGTGCTTTGTGGATTCTGGATGTATTACTGGTTTGATGATTAGGATGGCATAGTATTTCTTTATTTGTATTTACTCTTATTAAATTAGTTTTGGCAACCTGCTTGCTATGTGTTGCCAACACATGGTGATGTTTGGATGTGCCTTGGTTGACTCCTTGGCATTTTTTCCATGTATTCAGAGTGTGTTGGTGACCATAGTTTTTAAGCCTCTTTTTTGCCTTGACTAATTTTATTGAGTATGCAGGATTGTTTTGTATTTTACTCTTTGATATTAGTATTTGTATTTGAGCTGGGGATCTTGTCCTATGCCATCTTTTTTTGTTGTATAAAGTGTGGAAGTTAGGGAAGTGTCCTAACTTTGTTAACACTTTATATTTTTTTCTTGTACTGCCTTTGGGCATTTCCATTACTTAATAAAATTTACCTTTAAAAAAAAAATAATAATAAATGGAAAAAATCAAGAAAAAGAAAAAAAAATAGAAAAAGAGAAAAAAACATACGGACTACCATCCCTTTTCATTCTATGTTTATTTTATGTTTTTGTTATTTTTCATTTATTAGCTTAAGTCGAGTCTAGTCTTGGCTTAGCAATGCCATATTGTACATGTAATTAACCAAGATTGTTAACTCGCCACCAGTAAAGACTGCCTATATCCAACAAAACCGTGTATTTCATATCCCTACACCTAACGTTACAACCCTTTAAAAGACCTCTTTGATAGTTTATCCTAGGTGCTTACGCCATGTTGTGGAGGTTTGATCCTTTCCCAAGCCTATGGTAATCTATTTTGCTATGACAGGTAGTGAGAGATGTTTTCCATTTCCATAATGTGATATATACTTTATTACACCCGAGAGATGTGAGTATCTAAACACTATTTGTGAGGTGCTAGTGTATGACCTCTGTGCATGTCTTTGGTCTTTAGTGGAACGATCATTTGTTGTAATTACTTTTATATTAGTGTTAAATGACCCCTAACTTGTATTTTGAGTAGAATAAAAGCGCATTTGCTTGAGGACAAGCAAATCTCAAGTGTAAGGGTATATGATGAGGCGAAAAATGAACCACTTCTAGGGGGTCATTTATGCCCGGAATTGAATTTATTTGATCAAATATTGCCCTAAATCGTTCCTTTTGTGATTTTAGGTACTTTGGGAGTGAAATCTGGAAAAGGAAGCAATTCGGACGTTTTTGGAGCATAAAAGTGAAGAAATGAAGGCGTCACAAGGAAGAGCGTCAAGAGTTAAATACGTGACGGCCTGGAAAAACTTAATACATGACGGCGTCAGATGTAGATCAAGGCAGTCCGAGGATTCTTTTGGCGGCGAGATGACGGCGTCACAAGGTTGTTCTTGACGCCGTCAGCCTCAATTTTCTATATATAGTTTTCTAATTTTCATTCATAAAGAGGAACAAGTTTGGAGAAACCCTAAGGCCGAACCATATACGAATTTTACAGGTTTTTCTAGGGTTTTCAGCCCTTGAACCCTTACATGTGTAATTGAGATAAGTGTTCTTTTAATTCAATCAATATGTCTATGTGTTGGTTGTCTATATCTTGTGCTTGTCTTGATTCCACCATGCTAGGCTAGATTTATCTTGTGTTTGCTTAGATCAAATGAAACCTAGATGTTGATTATGTGCTGATTACTTGTTTATGGTTGTATTGGATGAATGATTTCAATGTTAGGCTTAAGAAAACTGGCAGATCTCCAATTGGTAACATTCTTGAACGTCTTAGGAAACATGAACCAATGTGTACTAGGTTTTATTGGTTGTATTTAATGCATGAGTAAATTCTAATGATCCCATGTTAGGAGCCTCTTAGCCGGCTCGACATAGGAGTGAAGTAGGCACTCATAGGATTGGGGAGTTAAGTACGCCACCCCATGAATGGTATTAAGGAATACAATCCGTCATCCACGCAAGTATAACAAGTAATTAACATGTAAAAGATATCTAGGGAGTAGTGAAATCTAAGTAAACACATTTCTCCACTTATTGCTCACAATCTTAGTTTAATATAGTTTATTTTCATTTCTTGTATTTTATTTTGATTGCATCTTTAGTATTGAGTTAGTTGACTAGCAACTAATTCCGTCCATATCCTTCCAAACCCGAGATTTTTACTTGCTTTCTAAAAAATATAAAAATACAAAAATAATCATCCTTCATCTCTAGAACTAGTATTTAGGTTTTCTAATCCTAGCGACACTATTCCTAGCTGAACGATCAATCCCCCGGTACTTGTCACTATACTATACTACAACGATCAGGTACACTGCCTGATGGGGGTTGTATGCTTCTCGAGATCCCTCGAGAGGTAAAGCCTGGTGCAATCCCTACGCATCAAAAACCAACAATTACCAAATCCTAACAACTACAAGTCAGTAATCTAAGTGCAAACTAATTCTTGCAAAAACTGACACAGGGTATAATCCTTCCCTGCAGGTCTGTTTGAAGGGTAGTGGGACCCACATCAAAAATCACAAAAATTAAACAAGTTTAGGAATCTAAAGGTGAGCTGGGGTACTTTGAGTCCTGAAAGTTTCAGAGCTTCATTCCAATCCTAAAAATCAAGAAAATTCTTCCAATATTTGACTTTTCTGCTTAAGAGCTAATTTGACTTTTTAACAAGAACTAGAAATGTTGACTTTGGTGATATTTGTTTGGATTTAATGAACTGTGAACATGAATACAAGTTACCCTAGGAGTGAAACAAGCTAAAATACTAGCTCAAGCACCTAAATCTCAGATTATACAACCTACCAATTATGACAGTTAAGAGTTAATGAAGACTCTTAGTGGATTTGACTTTTGTGTGATATCCTACTGATTTTAAACCTTAGTTGACCTATAATGCTCTATTGTATCATATAGAAGCAGTCACTAACACCTAGGATACCCTGAGGTACCTTGAACCAACATATGCCAAACAACCCTTAATTTACTGCTTTCAAAATTTTTTTAAAACCACACATGCAATAAACAATTACCCTTGACTAATTACTGTTTAATAATCAACAAGCAACTCAAATAAAAAGTGAAACATAACATTTAGCTACAATCAACAAGTAACATAAATCAAATCCAACATATGAATTAATAACTACTTAGCATCCAATGCTAGATATGCAAAGAATTGGGGACCAAAAGAATACTTCCTAAGTGCTCCCCTGAGCTCTAAACCAACACACATCCATTATCTCAGCCATAATTGCCACTGCTACTTTTTCTTCTCTTCAATCTTTTTTTCTTTTGAATTATCTTTTGCAATTTTCTTTTTCTTTACTGAATTTTTTCTTTTCTTTTTTCAGAACACTTCAAAAACTTTCAAGAACCATTTATTAATCAATAAAAACAACTTTGCAACTTAAATATGAGCACTTAAGAAATCTAAACAAAATTCAAATTTGAAATAAACTTGGAACAAACTTTAATTAAACTGAAATTTTAGAGGTACAATACTTGAATAAGAAAGAAAACAGATTTTAAACTAAGAATGGGATGCCTTGAAGGCTTACAACAAACGACTATTTATACTACTTAAGAGGGTAGGTAGGAAATTGCATTCCTGAGCTTCCACTTCTGATTTTAGGGTTTCACCTTGCTTACTTTGACCTTGTGAACAAATCCCCATCGTTCAATTATCTTAAAAGTGATCATAGCCCTTGAATTCGTTTTGGCACCAAAGTGGTTGTGGGTGGATTGGTGACTGATAAAGTCGTTTTGTGGTATATAATTATTCCGAAGAAATGCCCGTGAAAGTATTTCCCGGGTCGTTTTCCCAGCGAAAGTAGAATGGAGTCGTGAATAATCGAATCGCGAAATCGAGTCGTGAAAAGCGGTAAAGTGAAAAATATGATTTTGGAATTCAAGTTATGATAAGAAATGATGAAATATGAAGAATTTACAAGCTAAGTATGCACAAGCGTTAAAAACGTGAAAACGGAAACGCAACTGTAAAATTTAAAACGTAACATATGACGAAAAATGATCCTACGAACTTGAAAATAATTTCTAAAAATTTAAAACTAATAAAAAGAATTTTAAGAAAAAGAAAAATATTTTTTTAAGTTTTTATTTATTTTCTAGAATTAATTTTCTATTTTTGGAATTAAAAATGAATTAAAAATAAGAAATAATAGAAAAATAACTTGGAAAAATGAAAATAAAATTCTAAAAATTCTAAAATATTATAAAAGAATTTATAAAAATATTTTTGTATTTTTAAAGACTTTTTTTGATTTTTTTATGATTTTTGTTATTTAAAATTGATTTAAAAATGATTATTAACTAAAAGAAATTAAGAAAAATAGTAAATGAACTCAGAAAATTATGAAAAATTACCAGAAATTCTAAAATATTATAGAGAACTTGCAGAAAAATTTTGAGATCTAAAAGTTGAGCAGAAGTGCTTAAAAAGACCAAAACAGCTTATGGCAAGTGCTTATTAATAAGCACTTGCCACAAAACTTTACCAAAATATTACCACAACTGTATTATACTATTATGAACTCTAATAAGCAAAGAAATGATGAGCAATAAGCTCAGAAACACAAGAAGCAAGCAAATAAGCTACTAAGATAAGCTAAATAAGCCAAACCTAACACAGAATAAGCTACAGTTAAAGCAGACCATACACAACTCTAAAATAACTACTAATAAACTCAGAAAAGCCAATGAAAGTCAATCACAAGCTCAAAAGAGCACTAGCAGCCCTAGTTCAAAATAAGAAATCTATACTATGCACCCAATAAGCAAGCATGAATAAGTTATCTAAATAAGCTGTAAAGAAGAAACTAAATGTAGCAATTCAGAGACTACCATGCAGAGATGTTATAAAACAAAAATCACTTACTACAATTCCCTACAACTACTCTTTAATATGCCATGAAAGTGGGTCCACAACTGTGGTGCAGGGGAGCATAAGGCTCAATCAGCCAACTATAAGCCAAAATTCAGATAAGCTATTGAGTTTAAAACCTAAGTCTACTTACTGATTATGAATAACTAACTATCAGAGATCACAAATCAACAATTTCTATCTAATTCTAACCACTAATGAGTCCTACAAGTTCTCTCTAAAATTTGACCAAATACTGAGTGTAACTAAGTTTGACTATTAATATGCAAGTAAAGTTTGACCAAATCCAAATCCAGCTTATTAAAACTAAATCTAAATGTAGTTATAGTCTATGTTAAAGCTAGATTAAGCTACTACAATCTAATATGCAACTATTCATATCATTATACTAACTGTATTGTACTTAAACTACCAATTATGCCATGATGAAATCAAATTTGACTAATTGTATAAATGAACTACTGTTTAATAGCTCTAAATGTCTAAAACTAATCTAAATGAACTTATAGATGACAGAAAAACAACAATTCAACAAAAGCTAAACTATGCAATCTGCTAATCCAAATACCCCTGCAACTGATCAGTTATACTACGAATCTATATAATACACTACTAATCACCAAACTGCTGATATACACTACTACAATTACCATAACAGATATAAAATCAGCAATCAAAAGTAGAGAAATCAATCTTGTCTAAGATCCAAGCTTCCCTACTAAATCCAGTTACACTATGAATGAGCAATTTAAACAAACTCAATCAATCTAATGATCTTAACTAACTAAAATAACAACAACAGAAACAGTAACAACAATCATAAGCAACAATTTCAAAGGAAATTCAGAATCACAGATTTATGCAACAATCCAAACAAAAAAATGAAACAATACTTACTTAAGCATTCTCATCAGCACAAACAGATGAGATTCACTATGCACGCCTGTCTTTTGACAGGCTGAGTACTTCCCAATCTTACTCTAGCTTGTCCAATTCCACCACAAACAACTACCTATCTCAGCTGATGACCAAAGGTTGACCAAATAAAACATGAACAAGGATTATAATAAACTGAAACATCCAACTTCTACAAGAGAGAAAACTGAATACAAACTGAATTTAAACTTTTGAAAAGTTAAACTAAAAGTTGAATCAAAACTAAAGCTATTTATATGTTTTTGAGTTTTTTATATGAAAACTTGTGAATAACTAAACTGATAAGCAATGAATTACTAAACAAATTGATTCAACAACTGATAAACTACTGAATTTAAATGAGATTTAAACTAAAACTTTTAACTAAAACAATTTAACTGAAAAGATTAAAAGTAAACATTGATTTCATTAAAACTTAAAGCATTACAATCAAAATAGAGATTACAACTAAAAAACTGAGTAAAAATGGGCAGAGCTTCGCTATTCGAAACTCACCACCGATTACAATAACCTAAACATCTATTTATAGAATGTGAGGAGGGATAAGCTCACGGATTGCCAGGTTGGCAATCCGTGTGGTGTGTTTGTTGATAGCCAATCTGAGCCATTAGATCATTCCCAATCATTGATCCTTTCATTTCTACCCTTGGATTGCATTTGATGACGCGCCTTCTCCAATTGTAGCCTGCCATCTGTCCCGATTGTGCTTTCTATCATTCTGACACACTCTGCCACGTTCTGACACGCTCTAAAATACCCTTGATTGTACGAATATACCCTTAATTGTGGTAAATTGTGGGATTGGGGAATTAGGGTTCATCGTGAATAGTAACTTCTGGTGTGTGGGTAAATTGGGGAAGAAAATGGGGGAAAGAGTACGGGTAACTTATTTTTATTTAAATGGTTATATTGACTTTTTGACCGAGGGGTTATGTGGGCTGTTATGTTGGACTTGTGGGAAATGGATTGCACAAACATGGGCCAAATATATGTGTATCATTTTCAGATTTTGAAGATATAATCCAAGGACCAATTGTGTGATTTGTCAAATTTCAAGGGCTGGTTTTGACATTTTTCAAAATAGTATCCCAAGGACTATTTCTGCCAAAACTGAATAGATGAAGAACTGTAGTTGACTTTTAGATCCCGACATTGACTTTTTGACCGTCTTCTACTCTCGTGCCCGATTTCGTTGTTTTCCCGAGATTTTTCGTAATATCCGTACCTGCATATCACAAACACAAAAACACATGTTTTCTTGGCATTTATTAGCTCAAATAGTCAATTTGGGTCGATATTTGGTAATGAAAAGGTGTGTAAATTAATACACACCAAAATCCCCCCGACTAAAGTATTGCCGTGTCCTCACGCAATGTGATCAATTCACGCTTTTGGGATAAATAATTTCAAAACTCTTTTTACTAACTTTGAAAAGTAGCAAGGAGGTTCAAAAGAAGTAATAAAATCATTTATTCCCGAAAACGCTCCGTTTTCCAAAATTTTCCTTTTATTCCTTTATTCTATTTTTTTTTTACTTTTCCATACTTCACACTTGTGACGGTTTGTCGACTTTCATTATTTTGCAATAATTATTAGGGTCAACGAGTAGAAACACTTCTAATTAAGAAGCAACCATACGGATAAAATTCGTCATCCTTGATTTTTCACGAATCCCCAAACTAAGCGTACAAACGAGATCACAGCTTATCTACAAATTAGATGCTAACACTACTCATAAAAGTTACTTGTGGAAACTCCTTACTCCCATTTCCTAGGTTTTGTATCTCAATATTTTATTTTGTTGAGAAATGAATTGCTTCATATTTTCTCGTTTCGATAACTTTTTAGTCCGATAGTAATACCTAAGTTAAAACGATAAGTAGTTAATCATTTTCTCTTAAGAACCACTGCAATAGAAATTCGGTCCACATCAAGGAATTTGGGGTACATAAAATATCAAGAATATAAGTTGCGGAGTACGATCACGTGCACCTCATGTGACTGATTACTAATCACTTATCACATGCACCTCACGCGCCAACAACTTATTGATACATACATAGCTCTTATTTGATACAACTTTCAACTATCACTTTTCTTTATTTCACTTTTTTCACTTTTTTCATACTTTTCACTTTTTTTTCTTTCTTTCTTCACTTTTTTTTCTCAATACATCAATGGAAGCTTATCGGGTAGCTCCAAAACCACATAGATAATCAACTTTTGACTTTTGATTTTTCACTTTTTGCTCTTATTTTTGATGTTCCTTGATATGTACCCAACTTCTAAAGCAAAAATTCTCTTAAGAAAATAAAGAACTAAATATTATTCAAACCGAAATACCACTAATTAACCTAGAACATCTATTTATATATTGGTGACGTTTCTGATGGGAGTAAAAAGCCACAAGTACCTCTTATGAGCTCTAAAGAGAACCACTACTCCACGTTTAGCATCTAATTTCTAAATAAACTCTATCATTTCTCGCTCTTCGCAATTTAAGATTCCAAATAATGAAACCCGCGAATACTTAGCCGATAATCAGCCACGCATATATAAAGTCAGTTACGGAAACTTGCAAATTCTAGAAGAAGAATTCGCGTTTTCTAGCTCCTGATGTAAAAGACTAGCGAAAGCTTTTAAGCTGCGCATGTATAAAGTCAAGTACGGGAACTTGCAGATTCTTAAGAAAGAATTCGCATTTTATAGCTCCTTGTGTACAAAACTAGCACAAGCTTATGTGATCATCATTGGTTAAGGGAACAAGCTAGGGCTCAACACGCCCGATCAAGTCAAAATATTTATTCCTACTCTCGCCAGCAAGAAAGTCAACAAGGTGTCAAAACACTTATTCAAACTTTATTATATTTTTGTACAACTTTTTCAACTTTTTCTCATTTTTTTGTACTTTTTTATTGCTTTTTCTCAAAAATTTTGAAATTTTTCTTATTTTTTCAATTTTTTATTTTTGGTGGAAAAACGGAGTTGCAAGAGTACACGACTTGTGAAAAATGCTAGGTCAAAATCGAATCGAAGATTCACCCTCCCCCCGACTAGAACGAAACATTGTCTTCAATGTTTGATGGGTTAAGGCAATCCTAACAAAATTCTAGGCCGTTTATTAATTATGCCAAAGAAAACGTTAGTCGATAAGATTTAACGGATATAGGATTTCCAAATAGCACCGATGAATGAGACTCCAAGTGAAGAGATAACGAGCACGAGAGTCATCATAAATCATGGACAATCCTGAACAAACATCACAAACAACCACGAAACACAAGAGTAGAAGAGGCACCCCCTCCTCACATTAGGTGTTAGAAAATAGAAAAATAAGAAGATGAAATGATAAGCATGGGTTGCCACCCACGAAGCGCTTGTTTTTGTTCACCGAGTCACATGAGCTTGACTTGATCCCCGAATTAATTCGTCCTTGGGGAGAGCAAATAAAACGGACACATGGCACAAAAGATAGAGATGCCAGGGTCAAATATGGTGTCCTCACTCCCAGTGGAGTGGAAAAGTGACGAAGTGATGGGATAAACAAAGAATGGGTGAAACACCCGGATGGTAAAAGCAAATTCAAGTTCAGAAACCTCGTCCACCAATCTAAAAATATCTTCATCCGCATCGGATTCAAAAACTTCATCCGGTGGTTTTGCAGGTGGACGAGAAGAAAGCAAATCGGAAGAAATGTCGTTCTCATCATTCTCAATACCCGGTGGTATCGAGTCATCCGCAGCAAGAGATAGATCAACATCCTCTAAAAGAGGGTCACGTAACGGATTATCGAAAATAGGAATAGAATCAATCTCAAAGTGAAAGCACTCATAATTCGGAAGAGAGATATCAGCATGAATAGTGGGACTGCCACTACTCGTCTCTTCAAATCGAAAAATTTCAAGCTCGGGTAAAGAATCACTATCCATAACGGGGATAGGAGAAGAAGTAAGAGGATCATTCAATGCCTCAATACGGGAGATAAGAAGATTGACATTTAACAATGTTTCACGTAAAGCTTCATCTTGTATTTCCGCATCATCATCTTCTTCATTATTCTCTTCAAAGCTTTCAAGCTCAAGATGTTCTTCATCAACATAATCGATCTCTCCACATGATATAGAATCGTCGTCGTCAGAATCGGAGAATATCTCATCCCGATTATCATCAAACGGTATAACATTCGTATCAACTTGATCATCAAAACGATTATTTTCAACAAGTTCAGAATCATTGTTAGAAATCTCCTCGAACTCACTCGGGATTGGAACGAGGTTCTCAACACTTGACTTATTGAATTCGTCCGATTCCGTTGCCGGAATAGTGTCAAGATGCCCGTCCCCCATTGTTAGAGAGTCTTCGGGTTCTACGGGAGTAGAGATAGAATCATTTTGAGGATTAAGATTGATCGTAATCGTGGAATCATCATCGTATAAACAACACTCGCAAAATTTGAATTTCCTTTCTTCGGTAGGAGGTTCTTCCATCGATCTCTCGTTAGGCTCGGGAGTAGATGTATAACGATTATTCACCATCTCTTTCAACTTATCCATCATGGATTTGATTTCCAAAATTTGATTAGAAAAATTGGAAGATTGTGGGAGTTGATAAAAACCATGAAAATCGTAACAAGAATTAGGTTCATGATAAGAATTTTCAAACGATCCCTCACAATATTCAAAACTCGATGTATTTTGAAAATCACCATTGTAGTACGAATTTGGCTCATTAAAATCATTTTGAATAAAATTATTGAAGCTCGAGTCATAATCGTAAGACGTGTGAGCATTCGGAGCATAGCACATACAATCGGTGTATCCACATCCGTCACAAAAACATCGCCCACACGGCCTTCCTTCTTCGGACGGGTTTCCACAGTTATAGCAATAAAACGAAGGTGGTGGTGGTATATAAAAATCGGGAATATTTGACGAATTGTTGAACGAATTTTGATCATATGTATGAGAATTACAATTCAAACAAACGCCATCTCGAATATTATCTCCACATTCGTCACACGTACACCATACACACAACCCTCCGAAGAACGGTTCTCCACAATAGAGACAAATCGGATCCATGAGAATTAAACGTAAGAGGGATTGAGAAGAAGAATCAAATATAAGAGGATAAGAAGATTATTTATGTTTTTGATTTTAAAATTTTTATATTTTTATAGAAAATATATACAAGATAGTGGAAAACTTAACACAACACAATTTTTCAACACGAATATTCAAAACTCACGTCCACCTTCCCCGGCAGCGGCGCCATTTTGATAAAGTCGTTTTGTGGTATATAATTATTCCGAAGAAATGCCCGTGAAAGTATTTCCCGGGTCGTTTTCCCAGCGAAAGTAGAATGGAGTCGTGAATAATCGAATCGCGAAATCGAGTCGTGAAAAGCGGTAAAGTGAAAAATATGATTTTGGAATTCAAGTTATGATAAGAAATGATGAAATATGAAGAATTTACAAGCTAAGTATGCACAAGCGTTAAAAACGTGAAAACGGAAACGCAACTGTAAAATTTAAAAAGTAACATATGACGAAAAATGATCCTACGAACTTGAAAATAATTTCTAAAAATTTAAAACTAATAAAAAGAATTTTAAGAAAAAGAAAAATATTTTTTTAAGTTTTTATTTATTTTCTAGAATTAATTTTCTATTTTTGGAATTAAAAATAAGAAATAATAGAAAAATAACTTGGAAAAATGAAAATAAAATTCTAAAAATTCTAAAATATTATAAAAGAATTTATAAAAATATTTTTGTATTTTTAAAGACTTTTTCTGATTTTTTTATGATTTTTGTTATTTAAAATTGATTTAAAAATGATTATTAACTAAAAGAAATTAAGAAAAATAGTAAATGAACTCAGAAAATTATGAAAAATTACCAGAAATTCTAAAATATTATAGAGAACTTGCAGAAAATTTTTGAGATCTAAAAGTTGAGCAGAAGTGCTTAAAAAGACCAAAACAGCTTATGGCAAGTGCTTATTAATAAGCACTTGCCACAAAACTTTACCAAAATATTACCACAACTGTATTATACTATTATGAACTCTAATAAGCAAAGAAATGATGAGCAATAAGCTCAGAAACACAAGAAGCAAGCAAATAAGCTACTAAGATAAGCTAAATAAGCCAAACCTAACACAGAATAAGCTACAGTTAAAGCAGACCATACACAACTCTAAAATAACTACTAATAAACTCAGAAAAGCCAATGAAAGTCAATCACAAGCTCAAAAGAGCACTAGCAGCCCTAGTTCAAAATAAGAAATCTATACTATGCACCCAATAAGCAAGCATGAATAAGTTATCTAAATAAGCTGTAAAGAAGAAACTAAATGTAGCAATTCAGAGACTACCATGCAGAGATGTTATAAAACAAAAATCACTTACTACAATTCCCTACAACTACTCTTTAATATGCCATGAAAGTGGGTCCACAACTGTGGTGCAGGGGAGCATAAGGCTCAATCAGCCAACTATAAGCCAAAATTCAGATAAGCTATTGAGTTTAAAACCTAAGTCTACTTACTGATTATGAATAACTAACTATCAGAGATCACAAATCAACAATTTCTATCTAATTCTAACCACTAATGAGTCCTACAAGTTCTCTCTAAAATTTGACCAAATACTGAGTGTAACTAAGTTTGACTATTAATATGCAAGTAAAGTTTGACCAAATCCAAATTCAGCTTATTAAAACTAAATCTAAATGTAGTTATAGTCTATGTTAAAGCTAGATTAAGCTACTACAATCTAATATGCAACTATTCATATCATTATACTAACTGTATTGTACTTAAACTACCAATTATGCCATGATGAAATCAAATTTGACTAATTGTATAAATGAACTACTGTTTAATAGCTCTAAATGTCTAAAACTAATCTAAATGAACTTATAGATGACAGAAAAACAACAATTCAACAAAAGCTAAACTATGCAATCTGCTAATCCAAATACCCCTGCAACTGATCAGTTATACTACGAATCTATATAATACACTACTAATCACCAAACTGCTGATATACACTACTACAATTACCATAACAGATATAAAATCAGCAATCAAAAGTAGAGAAATCAATCTTGTCTAAGATCCAAGCTTCCCTACTAAATCCAGTTACACTATGAATGAGCAATTTAAACAAACTCAATCAATCTAATGATCTTAACTAACTAAAATAACAACAGAAACAGTAACAACAATCATAAGCAACAATTTCAAAGGAAATTCAGAATCACAGATTTATGCAACAATCCAAACAAAAAAATGAAACAATACTTACTTAAGCATTCTCATCAGCACAAACAGATGAGATTCACTATGCACGCCTGTCTTTTGACAGGCTGAGTACTTCCCAATCTTACTCTAGCTTGTCCAATTCCACCACAAACAACTACCTATCTCAGCTGATGACCAAAGGTTGACCAAATAAAACATGAACAAGGATTATAATAAACTGAAACATCCAACTTCTACAAGAGAGAAAACTGAATACAAACTGAATTTAAACTTTTGAAAAGTTAAACTAAAAGTTGAATCAAAACTAAAGCTATTTATATGTTTTTGAGTTTTTTATATGAAAACTTGTGAATAACTAAACTGATAAGCAATGAATTACTAAACAAATTGATTCAACAACTGATAAACTACTGAATTTAAATGAGATTTAAACTAAAACTTTTAACTAAAACAATTTAACTGAAAAGATTAAAAGTAAACATTGATTTCATTAAAACTTAAAGCATTACAATCAAAATAGAGATTACAACTAAAAAACTGAGTAAAAATGGGCAGAGCTTCGCTATTCGAAACTCACCACCGATTACAATAACCTAAACATCTATTTATAGAATGTGAGGAGGGATAAGCTCACGGATTGCCAGGTTGGCAATCAGTGTGGTGTGTTTGTTGATAGCCAATCTGAGCCATTAGATCATTCCCAATCATTGATCCTTTCATTTCCACCCTTGGATTGCATTTGATGACGCGCCTTCTCCAATTGTAGCCTGCCATCTGTCCCGATTGTGCTTTCTATCATTCTGACACACTCTGCCACGTTCTGACACGCTCTAAAATACCCTTGATTGTACGAATATACCCTTAATTGTGGTAAATTGTGGGATTGGGGAATTAGGGTTCATCGTGAATAGTAACTTCTGGTGTGTGGGTAAATTGGGGAAGAAAATGGGGGAAAGAGTACGGGTAACTTATTTTTATTTAAATGGTTATATTGACTTTTTGACCGAGGGGTTATGTGGGCTGTTATGTTGGACTTGTGGGAAATGGATTGCACAAACATGGGCCAAATATATGTGTATCATTTTCAGATTTTGAAGATATAATCCAAGGACCAATTGTGTGATTTGTCAAATTTCAAGGGCTGGTTTTGACATTTTTCAAAATAGTATCCCAAGGACTATTTCTGCCAAAACTGAATAGATGAAGAACTGTAGTTGACTTTTAGATCCCGGCATTGACTTTTTGACCGTCTTCTACTCTCGTGCCCGATTTCGTTGTTTTCCCGAGATTTTTCGTAATATCCGTACCTGCATATCACAAACACAAAAACACATGTTTTCTTGGCATTTATTAGCTCAAATAGTCAATTTGGGTCGATATTTGGTAATGAAAAGGTGTGTAAATTAATACACACCAGTGACTTGGAGAGTTCGGTACGGGTTTGTGAGTATGAGGGGGTGGTAGTGGGATTGGGATATGGTGGAGAAGACAAGAGGTGAAAGTGAAGGCTGGGTTTGGCTTGTTGCAGGTCACGGGGAGGGGGAAAGTGAAAGAGATGGTTTGTGGAGTTTTGACTAAAGCTTTGACCATGGTTCAAATAATACGTTTTATTATTAAAACGTAAAAGGAGCTGGGCTGGTGGGTGTTTTTGGGCCAAGGGTATTAGATTTAGTTATTTTGGGCTTAAGAGATTTAAGAGATGTGGTGATGGATCAGTTTTACTTAAGGTCCATTAGGTTGTAGTTATTTGATAAATCACAAGGACCAATATTGTAAATTTCTGCATTCCTAGGGACCAAAGCTGCCAACTTTCCAAACTCTCATTAAGGACCCAATTTTCCAAGTCTTGAATTCCCAAGGTCATTGTGATCATTTTTCTTCAAGTTGTAATTCCCGGGGGCTATTTTTGACAATTTTGCAAACACAGGGACCAAATTTGCCAATTATGAAATTTCAAAGGTTTAACTTGCAATCTTTTGAAAACATTTTACCCAAAGATCATTTGTGATTCATTTTGACTTTTAAAGAGCAAGGGTTGACTTTTCTTTGAAATGACTGACCAGGGACTAGTTTTGTAAAACTTTAAAAGTTGGGGACTGAAACTGCCAAATATGCAAATTTTGTTTGTTTTTTGTTTGTTTTCACTCGTTTTGCATCAGAAACATATAAAACACGATCTTTGAGATTTTCTTCGTATTTTGGTGCGTGTTTGAGTGTTTTTAATCGTTTTGCAGTTCAGATTTGACTAAAAATGATGAGTATTTACACACTCATCAACTATGTTGAAATGGCATAACCAAATCAGCTTATTAGAACAGTCAAACATCAAACATGATGTAAAATTAAAAAAAAAATCAAAACGGATGCATGATTATCAAACTATTAAACACAAGGTCTTCATAGTAGGTTCAATTCTTCTTGACATTTGGCTCAATCAGCTTCCTTTTGTGCTCGACTCTTCATCCTCCACCACACCATCTCTCTCACATTTCTTGGTCGAACACTTATCTTGAGGATTATTTGGAGTGCTTTTCAAAGGTTCAACGGGCGTCCCATTGTCATTGGTAAAAGACGCCAGATCCTAACTAAAGACAATTAGAGTAAACATAGTAAAAATTATTTAAATAAAAGTTAAAGATGTACATATAGCTAAGTAACTACCATAGTTGACAAATTTGTATCCTTCACAGTTCACAAGAGTTTCATTCCCAAGCTTGTCAACCTAAAAGAAAGAAACAAGAACCCAGTGTTGAACTTCATTAAGAATTGTTAACAATTGTGACTCTGCAACAACAAAACATACACCAACTCAATATCTAACAAAACATATTTTAAAAAAAAAAAAAAAAAAAAAAAAAAAAAAAAAAACTTTTCAGATATACTTATCATAACAAGTAAAAAATAATTTTTAGAAATTTTATCAAATACAACAAAAATACCCAATCCGATAGAATTTTAATCAGTGTCCTATCAACTGCAAAAACAGGTACTCTCATTTTAAGTTTGAAAGGATACCTGCAACCAAGATCACCAAGCGTCAATATACGCTCACCATCAAAAGGGTATTGTATTTTGAATCGATCAAGGTGATTTCCCCCAAAATAAAAAATTATGGTTCTCATTAAACACAAATATAATTAATCAGAATCAATGGAATTATATCATATATTTGAATCGAAATAGAATAATTGTATTAAAAATAAAGTCAGGAAACAAAAAAATAGATAATCGTATTTACCTTAGCAATCGTTCCACATAATCCCTCGAATAATTAAAAACCGAATTCTTGAATCAAACTTTTCTTATTGTATGAATCGATTTATATATATATATGTTTTTTAATAAAGGTTTTTGAATAAGAGGAGTATGAGAGAAGATTTGAATGGATAATTAAAAGTGTACCAGGTTTTTGAATCGGAGGAGTATGTTTGTTTGTTGAATGATATGAATGCATAGAAAGAGTATAGAAAAAGTTTTTCCATTTGACAGGCTATTAATTTTCGTTTCACATATTGATGAGGCGAAAAATGATCCATTTTTAGGGGGTCATTTAAGCCCGGAATTGACTTTATTTGATCAAATATTGCCCTAAATCGTTCCTTTTGTGATTTTAGGTACTTTGGGAGTGAAATCTGGAAAAGGAAGCAATTCGGACGTTTTTGGAGCATAAAAGTGAAGAAAACGCCAAAGTCTTAATTTTCCATGCTGGGAACAGTAGGTGACGGCGTCAAGAGTAACATCCTGACGGTGTCAAGAGCAAAATTCCATGACGGTCCAGTAGAGAATTGACGGCGTCACGAAGTAGGGCGTCAAGAGTAAAAGTCATGACGGCCTGGAAATGATTATCACATGACGGCGTCAAATGTAGATCAAGGCAGTCCGAGAAGAGTTTTGGCGGCGAGGTGACGGCGTCACAAGTTTATTCTTGACGCCGTCAGACCCCTTTTCCTATATATATAGTTTTCTAATTTTCACATTAAAAAAAAAAGGGAAGTTTTGGAGAAACCCTAAGTACGAATTTGGTGCGAATTTTACAGGTTTTTCAAGGGTTCCAAGCCCTTGATACCTTTCATGTGTAATTGAGATAAGTGTTCTTTTAATTCAATCAATATGTGTATGTGTTGGTTGTCTATATCTTGTTCTTGTCTTAATTCCATCATGCTAGGCTAGATCTATCTTGTGTTTGCTTGGATCTAATGAAACCTAGATGTTAATTATGTGTTGATTACTTGTTTATACTTGTCTTGGATGAATGATTTATATGTTAGGCTTAAGAAAACTGGCAGATCTCCAATTGGTAACATGCTTGAACGTCTTAAGAAACATGAACCGACGCGCACTAGGTCTTTATTGGTTGTATTTAATGCATGAGCCACTGTTTATAATCCCTATAGTTGTGCTGGGCATGGTATAGGAGGAGATAAGAGCCCATAGGATTGGGGAGTTAAGTGTGCCACCCCATGAATAGTATTAAGGAATACGATCCGTCATCCATGCAATTATAACAAGTAATTAACGTGTAAAAGATGTCTAGGGAGTAGTGAAATCTAAGTAAACACATTTTCTCCATTTACTGCTCACAACTTTAATATAATTTAATTTATTTTCATTTCTAGTATTTTATTTTGATTGCATCTTTAGTATTGGGTTAGTTGACTAGCAACTAATTCCGCCCAAATCCTTCAAACCCGAGATTTTTAATTGCTTTCTAAAAAATATAAAAATACAAAAATAATCATCCCTCACCTTTAGAACTAGTATTTAGGTTTTCTAATCCTAGCGACACTATTCCTAAGCTGAACGATCAATCCTCCGGTACTTGTCACTATACTATACTACAACGATCAGGTACACTGCCTGGTGGGGGTTGTAAGCTTCTCAGGATCCCTTGAGAGGTAAAGCCTGGTGCGATTCCCACGTATCAAGTTTTTGGCGCCGTTGCCGGGGAATAGTTATTGTCTAGGTTAGAATTTCTTTTTATTAGGTCTACTTGCTAGATTCCTTTCTAGTAAGATTTTATTTTTATTTTTAGGTTTCTTTAGTCTATCTTTTTCTTTGTGCCTTTGTTAGTAAATTAAATTCATTGGCTATTCCGTTGACCATTATGGAAAACGCGAATCCACCCCTTTCCCCTAGAGAAGTGGCTTTGTTGCGTGAACAAATTGAGAGTGAGATTAGGGAACTTAGGGAGCTTAATAGTTTGATTAAGGTTGAGCTCGAACATGCATTTAGTGACCTAGCGACCGCCTTGTATTCAAATGAGGACCTAGGGCCTAATGACTTTGTGAACGTTATTGAGGGACTTGAAGAGGGGGAAATAGATCCGAAGCTTAATGACTATTTTAATCTATACCCCACTAAGGAGGAGATTGCATATTATAATAATCTTATTGATAACCCGCGATCCCCTTCCACCATAATTGAACCTAAGATCAAGAGAGGCGATCCTAAGAATGCTAAGATACCATGTATGATTGGGTATAGGCACATTAGCAATGCTTACATTGACTTTAAATCTCCAATCAACATTATGTCCTCAACTGTTTATAATGATATAGTGAAAACAAGACTTGAACCTAGAAGAGATCCCAAATACCCCGGTGGAGTTTGTAACTTTGTCGGGAGAGTCAAAGGTCTCCATGTCTTTGTTGGTAATTTCACCTTTGTCACCGACTTTATGATTGTGGAAGATCTTGCTAATGTTATTGATTGTCGGTTATCAAATGTTGTGTTTGGCAAACCGTTTGTTGAGGAGTCTAAGTTAGAATATGATGAGATAGAAGGAACGATCCGATTTGCAAGTAACACCGATAGTATCACTTATAGGATGCCTAATAGGATGAAAGAATTTCGCTTTATATCCCGTTTTGATAAGGACAACGTTGGTGCTTTTGAGGATACTAATGAGGAGGATAAGAAAAAGGGCATGGATTATGTATGGGAAAAA
The DNA here is from genome assembly GCA_030686995.1 of Artemisia argyi. Classification (NCBI taxonomy): domain Eukaryota; kingdom Viridiplantae; phylum Streptophyta; class Magnoliopsida; order Asterales; family Asteraceae; genus Artemisia; species Artemisia argyi. The sequence goes on along the minus strand of JARVZY010002731.1, from coordinate 740,317 downwards.
AGGAGTCTTTATTACAAAGATTGCTTGGCCCTTGGACCAAAGTATAAAGTCGATAAAGAATTTGCCCAAATGATTATGGGGGCGGTTGAGAAAAAGGTGATTGGTTTCTACAAGGAATATCTACAATCAGAGAGTGGAACCAATGATGAGGTCACGTAGTAACCTATGACCTTAAGTCTAGCTACAAGACTCGTAAATAAAGAAAAGCGCTTCTTGGGAGGCAACCCATGTTTTGTGTGATTTTATTTTGTTTGTTTGTTATTTGCTTCCGTATGCATGCTTAATTTTTATTGTTGGTAGATCATGTTTCTAAATTAAATAGTGAAAATAATTTACTTTGTTGTTTTGGCCTAGTCTTAACTCCACCTAAAGGTATTTTTGCAAAAGATAAGTGTAAGGGGAAACCCCAAATATGTTTTCAAGAAACAACCCGATCATGATTCTCCACAATATTAAATGAACATGTATATTCGTATTTGTTAGAGTCAAATGCTTGTATTGAGTCATAATGAAGTTTTGCAGGATTTTCCAGGAAGTAGGACCAAGTTTTTCCAGAAATTTTCCAGAAACTTAACATAAGAATTTCTGCAGGTCACTTCTGACAGCGTCAAGAGTTTACTCTTGACGGCGTCAAGTGTAAAAATCTGGAAATTTTACCAGTTTTGTTTTTCTAATGGAGTCTTATGGTTTTTGTGAATTATTAAGTTTTATAATCTCCAGGAGATCTGCAAACTTCATTCCACAAGCATTATAACTAATCTTGTTTTCTAGGATTTAGTAACTTATATAGGATGCCGCCGATTTTACGCGAGGTTGTCTTGTCTATTTTATCAGGTTTTACAGGTTATGTATGACAAGAAGATGATTTATATTCTGGAAGGGAAGCTTTGATTGTTCCTTTTCTTGGAGGAAGATTTAACCTGGCCACCTCATTATGCATACCGAGCGAATCAGGGGACTATTTGATTTCATTCTCTTTACTTTTTCACTTTTACATTCTTTACTTGAACATTGGGGACAATGTTCATCTTAAGTGTAAGGGGAGGGTAAAAAGATGATACCTTACATATGCATTTTCGCTTGAGTTTGTTTTATTTGATGGTAGATGTGTAATAAAACTATGAGAAATACTTGTTAGTGCAATTTTAGCGCCAAATTTAAAATTTTTTACACCATTTAGGAGTGAAACTTTAGCCATAGCAAGCGTCTCATGGATAGGAGATTGTATGACTAGCACATAACCGTATATTTAGAAAAATTTTCCACCCAAATATGTGAGATTCGCCTTTAGATTTGATAGGAAAAGCATTTACTATTAGTGCTTATGAGTGTACCGGTAGCATTTAGATTCTAGAACTTGCGTTAGTGATGCATCCCGAGACCGCTAGTGAGACTACATTCGTGTAGTAGGATTTACTACATGATAAGAGGCATTAGGATCACCCTTGTGTTAAACCCGTATCATAATTACTTGACCATTTAAGTCATATTACTTGGCTAGTTAAGTCAACTAATTTTTCCCTCACCCTTAGCGTTGTACTCATTTTTAGTACACGAAACCCCTAGTACACCCCTCCGAGCCTATCTTTTCGTTTCTAACTTTAAGTATTTTACTTAAAGGAAGAATTTGTTACACCCCACTTAAATGTACAACCAAATCGCCTTAGCCTTCCGTGTATGCGCTCATTTTTAGTGCATTATTGTTATTTGTTAAACCCTAAGTTAACTATCTAATTGATTACATGGTTGCTAAGTCGAGTCATATCCTTGTACATATTGTTTTGGGACAATTGTGGCTCATGGGTAAGTACTTATTTTACGGAGTAATGGGGAAGAACATCATTTATTACCCCTATATGTGCGTTAATCTTAAAAGTGCTCCAAGTGTTTTGATTTTCTTAATTCGAGTCATTAGATTAGTTTAATGTAAAGTATGTAAAAATTCAAGTGTAAGGGGAATGTTCATTCCCTATGATGTATTATTTTGGATGGTAGGATAAGAGTGTATGCAAAAAAAAAAATAAATAAATAAAATAAAATAAAAAAGAGAAAAAACATACGGACTACCATCCCTTTTTATTCTATGTTCATTTTATATTTTTGTTATTCTTCATTTATTAGCTTAAGTCGAGTCTAGTCTTGGCTTAGCAACGCCATATTGTACATGTAATTAACTAAGATTGTTAACTCGCCACCAGTAAAACTTCCTTTATCCAACAAAACCGTGTATTTCATATCCCTACACCTAACGTTACAACCCTTTAAAAGACCTCTTTGATAGTTTATCCTAGGTGCTTACGCCATGTGGTGGAGGTTTGATCCTTTCCCAAGCCTATGGTAATCTATTTTGTTATGACAGGTAGTGAGAGATATCTTCCGTTTCCATATTGTAATTTATACTTTATTACACCCGAGAGATGTGAGTATCTAAACACTATTTGTGAGGTGCTAGTGTATGACCTCCATGCTTGTCTATTGGTCTTTAGTGGAATGATTATTTGCTGTAATTACTTTTATATTAGTGTTAAATGACCGCTAACTTGTATTTTGACTAGAATAAAAGCGCATTTGCTTGAGGACAAGCAAATCTCAAGTGTAAGGGTATATGATGAGGCGAAAAATGATCCGTTTTTAGGGGTCATTTAAGCCCGAAATTGACTTTATTTGATCAAATATTGCCCTAAATCGTTCCTTTTGTGATTTTAGGTAATTTGGGAGTGAAATCTGGAAAAGGAAGCAATTCGGACGTTTTTGGAGCATAAAAGTGAAGAAAACGCCAAAGTCTTAATTTTCCATGCTGGGAACAGTAGGTGACGGCGTCAAGAGTAACATCCTGACGGCGTCAAGAGCAAAATTCCATGACGGTCCAGTAGAGAATTGACGGCGTCACGAAGTAGGGCGTCAAGAGTAAAAGTCATGACGGCCTGGAAATGATTATCACATGACGGCGTCAAATGTAGATCAAGGCAGTCCGAGAAGAGTTTTGGCGGCGAGGTGACGGCGTCACAAGTTTATTCTTGACGCCGTCAGACCCCTTTTCCTATATATATAGTTTTCTAATTTTCACATTAAAAAAAAGGGAAGTTTTGGAGAAACCCTAAGTACGAATTTGGTGCGAATTTTACAGGTTTTTCAAGGGTTCCAAGCCCTTGATACCTTTCATGTGTAATTGAGATAAGTGTTCTTTTAATTCAATCAATATGTGTATGTGTTGGTTGTCTATATCTTGTTCTTGTCTTAATTCCATCATGCTAGGCTAGATCTATCTTGTGTTTACTTGGATCTAATGAAACCTAGATGTTAATTATGTGTTGATTACTTGTTTATACTTGTCTTGGATGAATGATTTATATGTTAGGCTTAAGAAAACTGGCAGATCTCTAATTGGTAACATGCTTGAACGTCTTAAGAAACATGAACCGACGCGCACTAGGTCTTTATTGGTTGTATTTAATGCATGAGCCACTGTTTATAATCCCTATAGTTGTGCTGGGCATGGTATAGGAGGAGATAAGAGCCCATAGGATTGGGGAGTTAAGTGTGCCACCCCATGAATAGTATTAAGGAATACGATCCGTCATCCATGCAATTATAACAAGTAATTAACGTGTAAAAGATGTCTAGGGAGTAGTGAAATCTAAGTAAACACATTTTCTCCATTTACTGCTCACAACTTTAATATAATTTAGTTTATTTTCATTTCTAGTATTTTATTTTGATTGCATCTTTAGTATTGGGTTAGTTGACTAGCAACTAATTCCGCCCAAATCCTTCAAACCCGAGATTTTTAATTGCTTTCTAAAAAATATAAAAATACAAAAATAATCATCCCTCACCTTTAGAACTAGTATTTAGGTTTTCTAATCCTAGCGACACTATTCCTAAGCTGAACGATCAATCCCCCGGTACTTGTCACTATACTATACTACAACGATCAGGTACACTGCCTGGTGGGGGTTGTAAGCTTCTCAGGATCCCTTGAGAGGTAAAGCCTGGTGCGATTCCCACGTATCACATGTGCAGGGGTAAAATCGGGATTGACCAAAAGTTCAACTTTTTTCACAATTACACAATTTCACTTTGACCATTTCTCCATTATATGTAATAAAGATATATCCGACCAAAACTCATAATTGCATATATACCCTTTCAAAGCCTTAAAATTGTCAAATATATCCGAATGATTATTTTAAATATATTTAATAGAAAAATGTATAATAATTATAATTGATATAAAAAATGACGATTATATACAATTTTTTTTTACAATTACAAAAAATCCTTTTATTGGTTTGAATTTTATTATATCATTTGATATATATATATATATATATATATATATATATATATATATATATATATATATATATATATATATATATATGAGTTTGCGTTTAGATGGAACGATGAATGTTGTTGTTGATATTCTTATTCAAAATTCATCGCTACCGAACACGGTTAAGTCGTCGAACATGGTTGCTCTTTCTTTTCTTAAAAATTTGTTAAATGATATTTTTTAATAATAATAATAATAATAATAATAATAATAATAATAAGGGAATATTCGCCATTTCATATATCAATTATAATTATTACACATTTTTTTATTAAATATATTTAAAAAAATCATTTAGATTTATTTGATAATTTTAAGGCTTTGGAAAATATATATATATATATATATATATATATATATATATATATATATATATATATATATATATATATATATATATATATATATATATATATATATATAGTAATTATGAGTTTTGGTTTGATATATATACAATTATGAGGCTTTGAATGGATATATATGCAATTCCCCTTTATTTTAAATGCCCGAATTTAAAGTCCTTGGATGCCACGTGTCAACACCAAGCTTTGAGTTAAGTTTAGAAGAAAAAAAAATTAAGTGATGATTTGCACACTCTAACGAGATTGGCACATTCAAAAATACAAATACAGCGAGCATCCTGTCATGTATGTACAATTGTTTAAAGTAGGGCTGAGCATCGAATGCTTAAAACCGAACCAAACCGACAGAACCGACCGAACCGACAAAAACCGAGCCGACCCGACAGCCCGTCGGTTCGGTTTCGGTTTTGGGTTTTCATGATTTCGGTTTCGGGTCGGTTCGGTTCGGCCCAAAACCGACAAAAACGCACGCAAACCGGACCGAACCGACGGACCCGACACAAAACCGAACCGACCTGACCATATTCGGTTCGGTTTCGGTTTCGGCTTTTCATGATTTTCGGTTTTCAGTTTTGTCGGGTCGGGTCGGGTCGGTTTTGGACCGATGCCCAGCCCTAGTTTAAAGCATGAAATGAAGTATGACAATCGATAGTTGTGTGCAAATTGCCACTCCACTAATTAACATTCATCAACTACGGAGTATAACGAAAATAAGACAATTTTCTTTTTTTCTTCTTTCTTTGAGCAAAAAAAAAACACAATTTTGCTAACTAGGAAAAATTCAGAAAAGGTTAACATCATTTGGGTACCTTTGCACTCAGTTGTGAAAAGACAAACTGAAGTTTCGTATCAAAATTGCCCAAAAAAAAAGTTTCGTATCAAAAAAGATAACACGTGAAAGTTACTTTTAGATGTTATCTTTAGTTAACGAGTTGAATGAAAACTAATACTATTTTTCCCAAAACATTGATAAAGAGCAATATATATTGACCAACCCACGGGTCTTCTGTAAACTCAAAAAACTTCACTAACACTAATCTCGAATGAAATAAAATCAACTCACACAGGCACCACTACGTCTTCTGTACACCCGTAAATTTATACTCTTATAGGGTAAAAATCTTACATCAGTATAAGATCTCTTCTTAGTTTTAAAAATAAAATAAAATAATAACTTTTGACACACGTTTTTTAGGCACAAATACGAACACTTCATCATTATTTTTTACATACATAAAGCTACAAATTATATTGTCGCTGGTTGAAAGTTTTTACTTTCTGCTCAGGTCTTGATGCATTTGTTGTATTAGTGTTATATCATCAATATTTGAGATTTTGTGTGGACACATACTTGAGCCATGCCTCATAAAATAATATTTCTCTTTTGGGCTTCTTGGTGGCTTGTTTCTTTGGCATCTTTTGATCCAGCTCGTACTTTCAGTAATATGCTACCAAATATAGTTGCAACAAGTAGCTGGCGGCCGCCGCGTTGCGGCGGGGGTTTTCTTTAAAACAGTTGCGTAATTGTATTTCGACTTCTAATACATTCGATATTTATTTTGTTGTAAGATGTCGCAGGAACTTTAAATGCATAACAATTCATTTTGTAAAAAATACATGTTACCATGATACTTAAAAGTCAAGATTCCCACAATATGCTAAGTGGTAAGTTACATGTGATGAACGAATATAAAAAAGCACTTCCAAATTCCCACATTTGAAAGCGGGCCACAGAATAGTTAGCCTGGTAAAAGAAAATATTTGTTTACAACCCGCCAATTAGAAGCCACCGATTTGACGATCTTTATGACCTGGACTGGGCCTGCGAAGTTAGTGAGTGAAAGTCGGGAACCAATGAAATGACACCGTTTCCAAGGCGTTTAATATATATAGTAATATCACTGTCATAAAATTTCACTAGAGCAACTTAAATGCATTTAGTCACTTTATTAGGACAAATTGAGGAAAACATTAAAAAAAAAAAAAAAAAAAAAAAAAAAAAAAAAAAAGTTGCGTAATATATCCTATCATTCTTTCGATTTCAGTAGCATGATATAAAATTTCATCGAACGATTCAGCCTCTCGAAACAATGTATTAGGCGAAAATAATACAAAGATACAATTACCACATCCAACTAAATCCATACTCGAATGAGAGAACTTCGTACAGACTAAAAGGCCCCTCAAAAAAAGAAAAAGAAAAAAAAAATCTAAAATACAATACGCAAAAAACAACCGCTGCAACCCAACGGGCGCCCCCTACTTGTATAATATGAATGACCAACACATAAGGCATGTGTTTAAATTACGAAATATCTTCGATAAAACAAATAACAAGGGAAGTGATTTGCACATTCCAAAAAATGATTGACACACTCAAATTTTGAGTGTGTTAACATTTATATCCTCACATTGTTTGGACTTATTCTTATCCTCTAAGGGTATAAATGTCAATACATCACATTTTGATTGTGCCATTCATTTTTAGGAGTGTGATCTTCATCCTTAATTTGTACGTACCGCAAATTTATACTGAACCGACACGTTAAGTCACATCGCCGCGATTTGGGTATCAATCGATCTGGTCCATACTACAATTGTTGTAATCAACTTTTTTGGTTTTATTTTAAAAACGAAAAGATGACAGAAGGATGATGGCGACATAAACGACGTATTATATATATAGTAATGAATCATGATATTTGACCACCGTCCCCGAATATTTAAGTAAATGTAACTTGTCATCGGGTTAAATTTATACCGTTATGTTTTTTTGTTGTTTTAACTACAAAGCATAATATTTGAAACCAGTCTGCAATCTTCTAAAAAATTACTATATAATATCCAAATTAAAAATCCTAAGCGAATTAATAATTTAAGTAATATGACTGGACACTTGTATTTCGTTGTGTTTTATCAAGAAACGACAAACTAACGATAGCATATATGATGCAACTGAAGGACAAACAAGTTGGCTTCGGTAATTTTTGGTAAAAGATGTTTGAAACAGAATTTGATTAAAAGGTACCTCCAGTAGTTGGTTAACTTCAATGTTTCTGTCGACATATCGAGATAAATGCTTTTCTTCTTTGCCTTTTTATCATAAAGCGTTTGAAGACCGCATACGACTATAGACATGTTCAACTACTGGAAATTGCCGTCTACAATAATGGTGTATGGCTTGCGTCTGTATTCTATTTCACATTTTCATGTGGTTGTTTGTAGCGGTAGATTTAGAACTAATAGTTATCAGGTGCATTTTTGTGAAACTGTCAAAGACTTGTACGTGGTAAAATGATTTGTTTTTTTTACCAAATGTATCACATACTAGCCATGATTTTTGACATTATTTTTTACGTTACAAAAAGTTCGTATGATCTATAGACATTCGAAAATCCCCTCAATCCGCCTCTCATTGTTTGATGCGACAATTATAAGGCATACATGAGACTTTGGGGTTGTTTACTTTCCTCTTAGTGAAGAAAAATATATGCCTAAAACCTTTAGTTCCTCTTAATTAGGAGACTCACCAAAGCCTTACTCTTCTTTTTAAGAGACTAACTAAAGGGGTGTTTATTTTTCACTTAATGAGTGTCAAAACCCTTATTTCATCTTAATGGAGAAGTCCGTAAAAACTTCTCTCTCAATTAAGTGGCTAATATGATAATATCTCTAAACAACTTAATTTAGTAAAACAACCTCTAAGGCTCTCTCCAAATTACTTAATCTAGTAAACAAGCCCTTAGTTTCATTTTGATGGATCGTCTATCCTGCTTTTCCACCTTATCTATGTGTTTTAAGTAATACTAGACGAATACCCTCGCAAAGTAATGGTTTATAGCGGCAAATGGTGATATTTGCCAAATTTTGGTTCTGGTGTGACCCTTGATGCAACATTTGTGGATTCAATTTGTAGTCACTGCGAGAATAAAAGTATATGGGTTAGAAACTGTAGAACCGTAGAGGGGGGGGGGGGAGGGGTGAATACGGTTTATTAGGCTTTTTGGATGTTTAAAAACTTTAAGTCTTAAGAAGTACCAAGTGGTTGTACAAGAATCCAACAACCACAAACACAATCAAAGTATATAAAGCAAGTAAAGAATACAACGATATATACTGGTTCAGGATTAGGGGGGTTTATACCATCCGTACGTCCAGTTGCGAATCTACGACACCGATACTATTACTCTAGTAAAATCCTTTAGGTGGACTACAAACCGTTACAATTCACTCCACCGATATTCCCTAATATCGATGCTCACAAAAAAAGGAGTTACTTCCACGGTATTCCGCTCTCAGAAACCACCCAAAAGAATTTTGTGATTTGACTTAACCTACGGTCACCAAGACCACTACCAAGACTTCCCACCGGAAGTATCAAACCCCAACTAGATCCCCAATGATCTAGGTTTGGTCACCAAGACACAAGACTTCCCTTACAAACAAATAGATAGAATGAAAGTTTGTTTGTTCAATCAAGTCCTAACCTAACCTAGAGACTCGTTTCTAGTAGAAACGATATAGAGATAGAAGACCCTCGACACAATCACAAGACTGGATTAGGTTCTTGTGATTCTTCCCTTGCAAGGAGATGTGTTCTTTCAATAGATGTTAGCGTGAAAGATTTAGAACACAAGATATAATTAGAGGATTAGAGAGAAAGAATATAGAAAGAAAGAATAATGGCAAGGGGTGAGGAATACAAGAGGCAAGGTGGGGTATTTATAGGCCAAGACCCAAACTTGGGAAAAATTTACCGAGACTGGCTCGTCGCCCGCGTGTCGGAGTGCGGGCAGCGCGCCAAGACTCTTGTAGCATTTTTCCCAAATTTGGGTGTTAGACTAATAAATATCTAACCTTGCTAAACCCCCAATTGTATTTCACACATTTAAACCTTAACATTAATCATTCTAAGGTTTACCAACTCAAATAGCCAATTTGAAAAATGTTTTGTGAAGTGTTTATAAGAAACCAATTATCAAGGATAGAAAAAGTAGAAAGGATAATTGGATAGGGTTAGAATATGTATTCCTCATATGGCATAAAAGAGAGAAAGAATATGCCATGGGAAATTCCAAGAGAGGGAAGAAATTTGAATTTGAAATTCAAATGTTGTGAGAGGGAAAAGAGAGAGTGAAGTGAGTTAGAATGAACCATGGTTGAGTTAGAAGAGTAACCATGGTTGAGTGAGAAAGAGATGTGTTGAGAACAAACCATGGTTGGGTTAGAAAGGAAACCATGGTTGAGTTAAGAAGGGGATATCCAAGGGAATATTCCATTTCTTGGAGAAGAGGGTGAAATGAAAGGTTGATATGAGTTTGGGTGAGATGGATGGTTGATACGGGGGGATCGCACCCTCGTAACAGGTTTTACCTCTCGAGGGATCTCGAGAAGCTTACACCCCCCACCAGGCAATGTACCTGATCGTTGTAGTATAGTATAGTGACAAGTACCGGGGGATTAATCGTTCAACTCAGGAATAGTGTCGCTAGGATTAGAAAGCCTACTAAACTAGGTCTAGAGGTGAGGGATGATTCTTTTTGTATTTTTATATTTTTATAAAAGCAAGTAAAATCTCAGGTTTTAAAGGAGTGGGCGGAATTAGTTGCTAGCCAACTAACCCAATTAACTAAAGATGCAATCAAAATAAAATAAAAGAAATGAAAATACAACTAATATACTAATGTGGTGGAAACAGTATTGAGGAAAGTTGTGTTTACTTAGGTTTCATTATTCCCTAGATATCTTTTACAGGTTGATAGCTTGTTACAATTGCATGGATGACGGGTCATATTCCTTAATACTAGTCGTAGGGCCGTGTATAATATTCCCTAACTCTATACTAGTCGAGCCGTTAGAAGCTTGATTTTCCCCAAACGGTCAACCTAAATTGACCAGGGAATGGTCAACTAGGTCAAACAGCTTAAGAGTCAATCTCCGTGGAAGTATAGGGTTTCCCCGGGTCGTTATGTCCCGACGAGGTGTGATGGTAATTAAACAGGTTTGTGATCGGGTGAATTTGGACAGGAAAGGGGTAATAAAGGTTTTGAATGATTACACTAAGGAAATACGAATGAGAACGATTTAAACAACCTATATTAACAATAACGTGAAACCTAGTTAACCTAAACGTAATCTAAAAACTTAAAATCAGAGTTTGCTTATAAATAAGCATAAAAATAAGCCAAAAGGGCTTAAATAGAAGCTATCACTTTTTTTATTTTTGGTTTTTCTTTATTTTACAAACTACTTTTACTTAACGTAACCTAAATTTAAAAACGTAAAAGTTATTTAAGTAAAACACGAGTGCGCAAAATAAAACGTGAATTTTAAGCTACGCAAACCCTACGGACATGAAAATTATATTTTTACGAACCTAATGATAAAAGAAAATTTTAGAAAAAAGAAAATTATTTTTTTTTTACTTTTTATTTAATTATTTATTAACTAAAAACTATTTAAACTTAATTAAACTATTTAAACTAATTTAATTATAATAAATACTAAACTAATTTATAAAATTATAAAACTTTTTCTAAAAATACTTTAAAGTGACAGAAACTTAACAAAAATATTAAAAAATCCTAAGTTCTAATAAATAAGCTAGTTTTATAATTAATTAGTTATTATTACTTAAAACCTAATTTAAACTATTTTAATTATAATAAATATTAAACTAATTCCTAAAATTATAAAATTTTTAACATAAATACTACACATTAATAAGGGCCTAAGAAAAATATATGAAAGCTAGGTGCAATGAAAAATAAGCAAACAATAAGCAGATATAAGCTGTAAAGGCTTATTTAAGCCAACCAAACAACAAAAGGTCTAATATTTGATTTTGCATAAAGTTACTGAAAAAAGTCCCAAGGGCGCATGGAATACAGGTACCCCTATATCACTCTCAAAGGGGGAGGTCTCAGGTTTGACCCCTGCCTCCCCTTTTTTTGCAAAATATTTTTTTTTTCAATTTTCTTTTTACACCATTACAAAATAAGTAAAAACATGAAACTTTAATAAAACCATCTTATTTTAAAACTCAAAAATAAGCTCAGAATAAGCTCATGAGTACCACAGATTACTTAATAAGCTAAAAATAAAATTAAAGATTTGAAAAGCTAAACAACAAGCTATACTAACTGAACTAAAAGGGAAATAAGCTAGAAATAAGTGAGATGTACTCACAATAAGCTAAAACAACCAAAATAAGTCACTGAATAAGCTAAATAAGCCCAATAAGCAAATCCAATTTGCCCATTCAACCAAACAGGCCAAAGGTGCCACTTGGCAGCCCATGTGGGGTCCACAAATAAGGTTAGAGGAGCAAAGTGAGGGATGAGCCAAAAAGCCATTATGATAAGCTATTGAATAAGCCAAGAAATAAGAGCTGGGGTCCACAATTGAGTTCAATATGAGCTTGTGAAAAAGCTCAGTTAAGCTGAGTGACAGTTGAGTGAGGGTGTGTGTGAGGTAGGAATAAGCTATGAACAAGGGTCTCTAATATCAAAATAAGCAAGGAACCAAGAAGCTAAGCTGGTGAGCTTCTCAGAAAGCTTAAAAACACTAGGTGGGGTCCACCAGGTTTCAAGCCAAGGCAAATGAAAAGTGAGCTTTTGAGACAGTCAAACTGATGCAGGGGAGACACTTCCCCTGCAGGTCCAATTCAGCAGTTGAATAAGCCAAGAAAAAAATCATAAAAATAAACTAATAATGGGAATCAAGAGTTGAGCTGGTTGACTAGACCCTGTAAAAGTTTCAGAACCTGATTCTAAACACAAAAATCACCAAAAATCTCCCAAGATCTTACTTTCTTACTCACATACCATTTTGATTTTTTCAGATTTTATGCAATTTGATTTTTGGTGATGTTTAATGGATCCTAGGATACTGAGATGGATGTATTAGGGTGATATGAGATTACTCTAAGCAAGACTAACAAGTTTTGAGCCTGGATGAAGATTATGCTACTTTAATATTCAAACAGTTGCACGATTAAGTGTTTGTTTTGGTCAGGCACAAGTAAGCTACAAATAGGCTCTAAACATCTAAACAAGCCGAGGAAAATAAAAGGGGACCTACAAACTACTAGTAACACGGAGATCAATGCATCAATTTAAAACTAGCTTACCTAAAATCAAAGGGAAGAATGGAGCAGGCTGCTGATTCAGTGGACATGAAAGTGGGTAAGATTTATACAATCTTGACTTATGACAGTCAACTACAAGTAATGAGCAAGTTAAACTACCTAAAGGGAATTAAACTAAGGCAAGAATTTTAGCTAAACATGCCCTAACTGAGTCTAACATAGGCTAGCAGTTTAAAACTAAATTTATTCAAAGTATAACTAAACTTGATCAACACTACTAGAAGCTGATAATTTAGACTTACAATATACCAACAATGAAGAAGCAAGGCTGTTTGAATCTTAGAAATGGAAAGAAAACAGGTTTATAGCTGGAAGAACCCTTGTGCCAAACACCCCCTTTTACAAGGGAATGTGTAGATTTCTGATATGATAAACAGGATTTAACAAACACAAATTCTTAACAAGCTATAACCGAACTTATAAGAGCTTTTAAAACAGTCAATAAGGATATTTAAAAGAGTACACAGGATTGACAATAATTTAAAAGTTAAACTGAAATTTAATTTAAACTAAAAGTGAGTTTACAAATACTTCAGAATTAAAAGCTGAATACAATTCAAAAGCTGTAAGTAACCTAATTTAAAACTATATTAAACTTAATCCTACTCCTAATGCCCCTCTCAATATGAGCTACACTTGACATTTATATGGAACTGAGGTAGGAGGGCTTCCTCTTTTTTTCTTTGTCGACTTGTGTTTGCATCCTCCAGCCATTGGATTGAAATGGGTCCCACATCAAATAACTTACAGCCGCTTGATGGAATTCTAAGCTTTGTATCACATGGACTGCCAGGTGGAGGGGGTAGCTTGTAGACATGTTTTTGTCTTATGGTATTTGGAGGGGAGTGTTTGGAGTGATAAGGAAGGTGGTGGTGAAGTGTTGCAGGGATAGCAATGATGGAGGAGGGTGGAGCAGGTACACACGTGAGTGGTATTGAAGGTGGGAGGTATTGGAGGGAAAACCAGGGAGTTGGGTGGTATTGACCGGGGTGAGTAGGGTTTGACTTGGTGGGATTAAATAAAAGGGGGGAGTGGGCTGGTATAAGTTGAGCTTGGGGTAGTAATGAGCTTGGGTGTTTTTTGGGGTAATTAATAGGGTGGATCAGGTGGGTTTGGTTTGTAGTATAAATTTGGTCCATTTAGTTTATAGCTAATAAATCACAAGGACCAATATTGCCATTTTCTGAAAATTAAGGACCATTCCTGCCAAGTTCTAAAAATTAATATAAGGACCAAACTTGCCCTGTGTGAATAGTACAAGGGTTATGAAAATTATTTTTCCCATTTTTAAAACCCAGGGACTATTTTTGCCATTTTTGAAAGTTCGGGGACCAAAATTGTAATTTTCTCAAACTTTTCACCCAAGGACTTATTTTGACAACTTTTGAATTCCAAAGGACTTGGGTTGACTTTTCTTTCATTTAAAACCTTCAAGGACTAGTTTTGTCAATTTATGAAACTTGAGGGACTGAAACTGCCAATTATGCAAACTTTGTTCGTTTTTCATTTGTTTTTAAACATTTTGCATCTAAAACATATAAAACACAGTTTTGGGATAATTTCTATATTTTGATGCATTTCTGAGTGTTTTTGGATGTTTTGGCATTTCAGATACGTTAAAAATGATGAGTATTTACACACTCATCAATCCCCCACACTAAACTATTGCTAGTCCCTAGCAATCTTTTGAGAAAAACTTAATGGATTTGAAACTCTTTACCAAAAGCCATCACTTCTGGAGTAGCCAAATGTATCAGTTCAAGTAAGAACTATGGTCCACTTGATAACCATGTGATTTTGAGCAAACCACCAGCTGTCAACGGATTTGATTTGTCTTTACCAAAAGCCGTTTGCTTCTGGACTAGCCAACTCTTGATGGAATAGTCAACATCTTGGTGAGCTGATTACCAATTATGGTTTTTCCACTGCCTTTACCACAAGCCATAATCTTTCGGGCTAGCCAACTCTTTCACTTTTTAGGACATGGCGAGTTGATTTACCATACAATTTTGGGCAAATTGCAAGCCATCAACGGATTTGAGATGTCTTTACCAAGAGCCGTTTGCTCCTGTACTAGCCAATCCTTTTGTCGGTTAGACATGGCGGACTGATAGCCACAAAAAATTTTGAACTTTAGTGAAAAAATTTTATAAATTTTGGTCAAAAACGGGGGTACTAGATAGTCAAATGTGATAAAATTCGCTAGAATTTCCCCCCCACACTTAGAATTGAATATTGTCCTCAATATTCAAAGTCCCGGCTATTATGCCGACTCTTTGAACGGAAAAGGGCAACATTACAAGCTAAATGTGGAAACACAATTTTGTTTTTCACTTTATTTGTAACCACAGCAGGGGTAACTCCCCCACACTTAGGGTGAAAATCCTATAAGCATGCTACTGTTTTTGTTTACCGAGTCGCTAGCTTGACTCGACCCCGAATTCATTGGTTCTTTGGGAAGCATGATGTGTAAGAAACAATCTCCATCGGACTTTCATTCAAGATGTTTAGACAAACATTTGAAGCACGTGAAAGTTCCACACCGATGAGATAAGTACCCGGCTCAAGATAATGGTAAATGAAAATGCCGGGATTAAAGATGGTATCCTCATTCCCGAAGGAGTGAATAACAAAAGAAGTCACCCTGTAGGTGAAGAAAAGGAAGAAAACCATGATGAAAATCATGATTTGATCTTCTTCCTCGAGATCAGGCTCATTAGTCTGATTTTGGATTTCAAGGGTTAAGCTCAAAAACATCCCGGGAGGGTAGGTGGGAATTTGCAAATCCTCATGATTGAGTGCATCTCCCCCCGGGCTATCATACTCCGGAGGAGTCATGATATGATGAGTGAGTTCACCGGAGAACTCCTCATGAAGAGAATCTTTCACAAGATGTGAATCTGTGAATTCATGTTCCGTTGTGGACTCATCACAATCCTCATTCTGAATATCAAAGAGTGGATTATCAGAAATCAAAGTGAATTTAGAGTCGAATTCAAATCGAGGATTGATGAGAGTAGTTTTGAATGCTTCGGGAACAAAGTGATTATTATTCTCTATTGGACTATTAGGATAAGGAGTGAGTGGCAGATCATGATTTAAGAGACTTTCACTTTCGGCTTCGGAGTTAAGGAGACCATCATCACTTCCTGTTGGAAGTGAATTGATATTGGTGATCTCCTCAAGAAGATGATCAGCATCAATATGTGGAATTGATACCTCAACATACTCGATGTCTCCATAGGATGCACAATCTTCGCTACAATTGGAGAAAATCTCAAATTGATCTTTTGGACACTCAAGAGGGGAAGGTAAATCACACATATGATTAGAAGTTTCCTGTGACTCTCTTGGGATTGGGACAAGGTTCTCAACACTAGATTTTATGAATTCATCCGATTCCTTTGCAGGAACAGTGTCAAGATGCTCATCCCCCATGTTTAAAGAGTGAGTGTGAACTTCGGGTGTGATAGCAGTTGATTGAGATGGAATCTCAACTGCTGGGATATCGACTGGTGGACTAGATGAATCTTTTTGAATAATAACAATGTTATCTTCATCATCATCACTGTCATCATAGTTATCAAATAGAGCAGTCGTATTTTAGCTGCTCGTTGCTCAGCCAATAATTCTTCCATGCTTTTTCCAGATTCTCGTTCTTCAGCAAGTAATTCTGCCATAGTTTTCCCACGAGAATTTGGAATGAGTGGAAATTGTGGGGGGTGTGGATGTGTCAAAACCGGAAGGTTGGCATTGAAAATCATCATGAGGACCCCCACAATATGCACAAGAGGAACTTGGAGTATGGCGGAGCGAAATATTAGCTAACTCCTCCTTAAGTTCTTTAAATTTCTCAAGAACCTCTAAAAAGTCTTGCTGGATTTGAGGAGTTGCTTGGATAATTTGATACTGTGGAGGTTGGTCTTGATATGAAGAGTCATAATTGTTACAAGGAAATGGATTCCTTGTTTGACAATCAGAGCTAAAGTGTGGACCTCCACAGTACTCACAACAGTTGAACTGATGTGGCTGTGAGTCATAGGTGCTGGAGTCATAATTGTTATTAGGAAACTGCTCATAGACAAGTGTGTTTCCTGATTGACAATCAGAACTGTAGTGTGAACCACCACATTACTCACAACAGTAAAACTGTTGAGTCTCATGGTGTGGTAGCTGATGGAATAAATCAGTTGTGTCATGGTAGGGATAGGGATTCTGGTTATAGACAGACCCGTTTCCTGACTCTACCATGCCACAACTGGGGCAATTACCACCATTATAAGAACTACCACACCATTGGCAAACAAGAAGGTGAGGATGAGACATAGAAAGAATCAAATAGTTTTGGAGGGTAAGAAATGGAGAATAAAAAAGGTAGGAAGGTAAAGATGGATATTTTTGTTGTTTTTGAAAAACATTTTATAAGAAAGAAAATCTTTTTGTGTTTTTTTGTGTTCGTTGAAAACTGATTTTAAAATGTTTTCGGGAACAGTTTTGTTTTTATAATAAGAAAATATGAACAAGGGATGGTAAATATACAATGAGTGTATATCCAGATTCACTAATCTGTAAAACCGTTTAGAATACGCGCACAACCTCCCCGGCAACGGCGCCAAAATTTGATTTGCCCCAAACGGTCAACCTAAATTGACCAGGGAATGGTCAACTAGGTCAAACAGCTTAAGAGTCAATCTCCGTGGAAGTATAGGGTTTCCCCGGGTCGTTATGTCCCGACGAGGTGTGATGGTAATTAAACGGGTTTGTGATCGGGTGAATTTGGACAGGAAAGAGGTAATAAAGGTTTTGAATGATTACACTAAGGAAATACGAATGAGAATGATTTAAACAACCTATATTAACAATAACGTGAAACCTAGTTAACCTAAACGTAATCTAAAAACTTAAAATCAGAGTTTGCTTATAAATACGCAGAAAAATAAGCCAAAAGAGCTTAAATAGAAGCTATCACTTTTTTTATTTTTTGTTTTTCTTTATTTTACAAACTACTTTTACTTAACGTAACCTAAATTTAAAAACGTAAAAGTTATTTAAATAAAACGCGAAAAAAGAAAATAAATTTTTACACCAATTAATTAATTATAATTAATTAATTACTATTTAATAACTAATTAATAATATTTAAAATACACTAGTTATGAATTTAAGCTAAAAAAATGAAAATTTAATTCTAAAAATTCTAAAATAATATAAAAGTAATTTTAAAACTAAAAATATATTTTTCCTACTTTATCTCTATTTATTATTAATTAATTACTATTTATTAATTGCTTTAAATTAATTAAAATTAAGAAAAATAGAAAATGAATAGTGAAAATTATGAAAAATTTCCTAACATTATTTTATGATATATAAAACCTAGGAAAAATATAAAAAAGTACTGTTGTTAAATAAAAATTAATAAAACTATTTAATTAACTAATATTACTTAATTATTAATTAACTAATATTAATTATAATAAATACTAAATAAAAAGGGAAAAATCAGAAATTATTCCTACAAATACTTTAATATACTAGGAATTTAAGAAAAATATAAAAAAAATCCTAAGTTCTAATAAATAAGCTAGTTTTATAATTAATTAGTTATTATTACTTAAAACCTAATTTAAACTATTTTAATTATAATAAATATTAAACTAATTCCTAAAATTATAAAATTTTTAACATAAATACTACACATTAATAAGGGCCTAAGAAAAATATATGAAACTAGGTGCAATGCAAAATAAGCAAACAATAAGCAGATATAAGCTGTAAAGGCTTATTTAAGCTAACCAAACAACAAAAGGTCTAATATTTGATTTTGCATAGAGTTACTGAAAAAAGTCCCAAGGGCGCATGGAATACAGGTACCCCTATATCACTCTCAAAGGGGGAGGTCTCAGGTTCGACCCCTGCCTCCCCTTTTTATGCAAAATATTTTTTTTTTTCAATTTTCTTTTTACACCATTACAAAATAAGTAAAAACATGAAACTTTAATAAAACCATCTTATTTTAAAACTCAAAAATAAGCTCAGAATAAGCTCATGAGTACCACAGATGGCTAAAAATAAAATTAAAGATTTGAAAAGCTAAACAACAAGCTATACTAACTGAACTAAAAGGGAAATAAGCTAGAAATAAGTGAGATGTACTCACAATAAGCTAAAACAACCAAAATAAGTCACTGAATAAGCTAAATAAGCCCAATAAGCAAATCCAATTTGCCCATTCAACCAAACAGGCCAAAGGTGCCACTTGGCAGCCCATGTGGGGTCCACAAATAAGGTTAGAGGAACAAAGTGAGGGATGAGCCAAAAAGCCACTCTGATAAGCTATTGAATAAGCCAAGAAGTAAGAGCTGGGGTCCACAATTGAGTTCTAAATGAGCTTGTGAAAAAGCTCGGTTAAGCTAAGTGACAGTTGAGTGAGGGTGTGTGTGAGGTAGGAATAAGCTATGAACAAGGGTCTCTAATATCAAAATAAGCAAGGAACCAAGAAGCTAAGCTGGTGAGCTTCTCAGAAAGCTTAAAAACACTGGGTGGGGTCCACCAGGGTTCAAGCCAAGGCAAATGAAAAGTGAGCTTTAGAGACAGTCAAACTGATGCAGGGGAGACACTTCCCCTGCAGGTCCAATTCAGCAGTTGAACAAGCCAAGAAAAAAAATCATAAAAATAAACTAATAATGGGAATCAAGAGTTGAGCTGGTTGACTAGACCCTGTAAAAGTTTCAGAACCTGATTCTAAACACAAAAATCACCAAAAATCTCCCAAGATCTGACTTTCTTACTCACATACCATTTTGATTTTTTCAGATTTTATGCAATTTGATTTTTGGTGATGTTTAATGGATCCTAGGTTACTAAGATGGATGTATTAGGGTGATATGAGATTACTCTAAGCAAGACTAACAAGTTTTGAGCCTGGATAAAGATTATGCTACTTCAATATTCAAACAGTTGCACGATTAAGTGTTTGTTTTAGTCAGGCACAAGTAAGCTACAAATAGGCTCTAAACATCTAAACAAGCCGAGGCAAATAAAAGGGGACCTACAAACTACTAGTAACACAGAGATCAATGCATCAATTTAAAACTAGCTTACCTAAAATCAAAGGGAAGAATGGAGAAGGCTGCTGATTCAGTGGACATGAAAGTGGGTAAGATTTATACAATCTTGACTTATGACAGTCAACTACAAGTAATGAGCAAGTTAAACTACCTAAAGGGAATTAAACTAAGGCAAGAATTTTAGCTAAACATGCCCTAACTGAGTCTAACATAGGCTAGCAGTTTAAAACTAAATTTATTTAAAGAATAACTAAACTTTATCAACACTACTAGAAGCTGATAATTTAGACTTACAATCTACCAACAATGAAGAATCAAGGCTATTTGAATCTTAGAAATGGAAA
The DNA here is from genome assembly GCA_030686995.1 of Artemisia argyi. Taxonomy (NCBI): domain Eukaryota; kingdom Viridiplantae; phylum Streptophyta; class Magnoliopsida; order Asterales; family Asteraceae; genus Artemisia; species Artemisia argyi. Next base: position 720,056 of record JARVZY010002731.1, on the reverse strand, counting down.
GAAAACAGGTTTATAGCTGGAAGAACCCTTGTGCCAAACACCCCCTTTTACAAGGGAATGTGTAGATTTCTGATTTGATAAACAGGATTTAACAAACACAAATTCTTAACAAGCTATAACTGAACTTATAAGAGCTTTTAAAACAGTCAATAAGGATATTTAAAAGAGTACACAGGATTGACAATAATTTAAAAGTTAAACTGGAATTTAATTTAAACTAAAAGTGAGTTTACAAATACTTGAGAATTAAAAGCTGAATACAATTCAAAAGCTGTAAGTAACCTAATTTAAAACTATATTAAACTTAATCCTACTCCTAATGCCCATCTCAATATGAGCTACACTTGATATTTATATGGAACTGAGGTAGGAGGGCTTCCTCTTTTTTTCTTTGTCGACTTGTGTTTGCATCCTCCAGCCATTGGATTGAACTGGGTCCCACATCAAATAAATTACAGCCGCTTGATGGAATTCTAAGCTTTGTATCACATGGACTGCCAGGTGGAGGGGGTAGCTTGTAGACATTTTTTTGTCTTATGGTATTTGGAGGGGAGTGTTTGGAGTGATAAGGAAGGTGGTGGTGAAGTGTTGCAGGGATAGCAATGATGGAGGAGGGTGGAGCAGGTACACACGTGAGTGGTATTGAAGGTGGGAGGTATTGGAGGGAAAACCAGGGAGTTGGGTGGTATTGACCGGGGTGAGTAGGGTTTGACTTGGTGGGATTAAATAAAGGGGGGAGTGGGCTGGTATAAGTTGGGCTTGGGGTAGTAATGGGCTTGGGTGTTTGTTGGGGTAATTAATAGGGTGGATCAGGTGGGTTTGGTTTGTAGTATAAATTTGGTCCATTTAGTTTGTAGCTAATAAATCACAAGGACCAATATTGCCATTTTCTAAAAATTAAGGACCGTTCCTGCCAAGTTCTCAAAATTAATATAAGGACCAAACTTGCCCTGTGTGAATAGTACAAGGGTTATGAAAATTATTTTTCCCATTTTTAAAACCCAGGGACTATTTTTGCGATTTTTGAAAGTTCGGGGACCAAAAGTGTAATTTTCTCAAACTTTTCACCCAAGGACTTATTTTGACAACTTTTGAATTCCAAAGGACTTGGGTTAACTTTTCTTTCATTTAAAACCTTCAGGGACTAGTTTTGTCAATTTATGAAACTTGAGAGACTGAAACTGCCAATTGTGCAAACTTTGTTCGTTTTTCATTTGTTTTTAAACATTTTGTATCTAAAACATATAAAACACAGTTTTGGGATAATTTCTGTATTTTGATGCATTTCTGAGTGTTTTTGGATGTTTTGGCAGTTCAGATACGATAAAAATGTTGAGTATTTACACATTCATCAAAGCTCGTAACATGGGATCATTAGAATTCTCCTACGTATTAAATACAACCAAAAATCGTAGTACACCTCTGATCATGTTTCTTAAGATGTTCAAGCAAGTTACCAATGGAAGTCTGCCAGTTTTCTTAAGCCTAACATCGAATACAATCATCCGTAACAATTATAAACAAACAATCAACCCATAATTAACATCTAGGTTTCACTACATATAAGCAAACACAATAAAGATCTAGCCTAGCATGTTAAATAGAAGACAAGCGTAAGATATAATCAAACAACACATAGACATATTGAATGATTTGAAGGAATACTTGTCTTTAATTGAACATGAAAGATACAAGGGGTTGAAACCCTTGAAAAGCTGAGAAAATTCGGACTAGGGTTTATTCCCTCAAAGTTGCACCCTAATGAATGAAATTTGGAAAACTATATATAGATTACACATCGTGACGGCGTCATGTATTGGATTGTGACGCCGTCAACTCGCCACCATAATAAAATCGTATTGCCTAGATCTATTTGTGACGCCGTCATGTGTAAAAATGCTCTGGGCCGTCACTAATGTTTGGACCCTGACGGCCTTGGGTGACGTCGTCATCTCCTATGCTTAAAAACTCTCTGGGTCGTCACGTGTATTTTCTACAACCACCTCTTTTGTAACTCTTGACGTCGTCATGTGGAGAGTCTTGACGCCGTCAGGTACTGTTCCAGCATGGAAAATTGAGACTTTGCCGTTTTCTTCACTTTTATGCTCCAAAAACATCTAAAATGCTTCCTTTTCCAGATCTCTCTCCAAAAGTACATAAAATGACAAAAGGAACGATTTAGGGCAATATTTGATCAAATAATCACGAATTCGGGCTTAAATGACCCCCTAAAAGCGGTACACTTTTCGCCTCATCAATGGTTAAGATGAAAAAGAGCCTATGTTTGGGATTCAAATTATTCCCCATGTGTTGAAATAGAGATGAAGGGATAAGGTGGTAAGTTGGATTATGTAAGAAAGATGTGATATGGATGTGATGGGGAGCCTAAGGAAGAGATTCAAATTTGAGTGTGTGAGAGGATGAATTAGGCATGTGTTGAAATGAAGATGAGTTGGCTAGCGTGTGAGGGAGGAAGATGGTTGTGAGTGAAGTGTATGTGTAATTTGAAAAACTAGATGTGGGAGACGTGAGGGAGTGAGTTGGATGGATATAATGGGTGTAAGAATGAGTTGGAGTGTGTAAGAGTTAGATGTGATAGGGAGCCTTTGGCTTAGATTCAAATTTGAGAGTAGTGTGTGTTGGAGAAGCTTTGTGAGTGAGTGTGTGTGTAATTTGAATCCAAGAGGTAATGTATGTGAGTGTATGTGAGGAAGATATATTTGGGTTTGAAATGGAGGGTTGAGATGAAGAAGATGAAGAGATGGTGTAATCCTAGTGGTTGAAGGGGAATGTTGGAAGAGAATGTTTTGGAGATATTGTGTGAAAATGTGGGAGACATGAAATACATAGAATTACTAAAGGTGTAAGAGAATATAAGAAAATGTTTGGGATAAGATTCAGAAGGATTTTGGAAGAGTTGGAGGATTTATTTTATGTGAAGAGATATTAGAGGATTGATTAAGAGATAATCATATTGTCATCAAGGAAGAAAATAATTGACAATAATGATTATGAGCTGAGAAAAGCAAAAGTTACTTATAAACTCAAGTAGCTTAACGTCGAGAATCCATTATCTCATAACTCGTGACTTTCCACGACTCGACGTACTCAACTAACACCTTGATACAAACAAGCTAAGTGTTTTGCATTGATGTAAAGCATATCTCATATGGGAAAGGATGTGTTTACGCAAAGTGACATTGACTTTGTTTGACCAATAAAAGAGTAAACCAGTTATGTGATTAGAGAAGACGTAAGCAAGGGTTATGAGCATATAAATGCTTTCATTTGATATTACGTGAATTATATAAGCTCTCTAGGTTTAGAAAAGCCTTGGCTAGAGGCAAGAGTTAGAAAACTTGAGTTGGCATTTTCCCGAAAGCGGGTGTTTGAAAAGTTGGATCTCTCTAATTTTAAAACTTGTTTCGAGTGTTTTCAATTAAGCACATAACATATACATACCTGTAACGAAAGATCCACATTTGTTGGGTAAGGGGAAAGCCGATTTTTAAAATTCGTCCCGAAGCATATAGTAGTCTGGCGCGTCGGAGCGCGGGCAGCGCGCCAAGAGTAGTGCTTTCGGGGAATTTTGGCTTACGTTTGTTGTTTCGAAGGTTTATTTGTCATTATTAAAACATAAAGAGACTTGGTCAATTTTGTCCCAATAGAAACGAAAAAGGATAAAAGTTTGAGGATTAAACAGTATTTAAACTATTAATTTAGTGATAGATGTTATAATCATTTATAATATAAGGTATTATAGTTCACTAACATTACTCTATTTTAAGTCATTTTAAATTTTAAAAATAATTATACACTATTTATACGTAATACAGATTAGTAGCTACACTCCAAAATAAAATGTCGATAACTTACTTAAATGGATGGAACATAATATCTTACACTTTTTTTCTATAAAATAAAACAACAATTTTCACTAGATGTTACACTTCCTCGTTGTTTTAGATCCATTAAATGAAATTAAAAATGCGGGGGTTAGATTCCTCATCTGAATTCTGACATATAATTTTTATATACACAAGAAAAAAAATAGTAGATACATAGTGATTAAAGGGGGATGCATTTAACCTATGAAATAATTCATGGTATAGGTCCCTCCAAAAGGACTAATTCCGTTACTACTCCGCATATTCAAAACGAAATTTATTTGCCCACTAGCGTTTTTTATTAGGACACGTCGACTAAAGCCGAGTTTTTTTTATAGTTGTGACATGCTCTTATCAGCTAAAATTAGGCGTAATTAGAGTGTCATTACCGAGTTTTGTTCCATCCAAGACCGAGTCCTCCCTACCTCACCTCGTTCATTGCACGTGTCTTAAAAAAAAATATAAAATAAAAAATAAAAACCTCGGTCGATGTAAAGATCGAGTCAAAAAAAAAAACTACATGACTCGATCTTGACTTCGATTGAGGTTTTTTTTTTTTTTTTTTTTTTTTTTTTTTTTTTTTTTTATATTTGTTTATAAATGATGTATATTTTGGTGGTGAAGTTGGGTGTTTTATTACGCTAAGTTAGAAGTGGAGTTAGTTATAAAGAAAAAGTTGTTGTGGCGCTGAGATGATGATGATAAATATGATCTTCAGATCTTTTTATTACATCTAGCATTAGACTGGCTGTAATGGTGACCACACAAGGCCACGGTCACCATTATTACATGATTGTCAACTCAGTTTTCTCTTTCTCTACAGCCTTCTTTATAACCAACTTAGCGTCACGGCGACTATGATCATTTTTTTCATTTTCATATTTTTAATTAAAATTTCATTAATAATTAAAAAATTACATTAATAATTCAAATAAATTTAAAAACATTAGAATAAAAATTAAAAACTAAAACTAATAATGCACAGCTTTATCTCCAACGCCGTCTCTCATTATCTTCTGATCAAATGGTCATCAAAAGTATGATAAAACATGAGATCTTTGTCCTTTTTTTCTTGCTGAAAGATAAACATTTGATGTAGCAACTCAAGTTCTTCTTGCTTTTGTGCAATCTTCTGTTGTTCGAATTCCGATTGTTGCTGACATGCCTTTTCTTCAAATTTTATTTGCCGCTGCTTCAACTCTAAATAAGAATCACGGGCTTCCTTCTTTTTGGGAAACAAACCTGATGCGACGTTTTTCCATTCATCGACTAACTAATCAATAAGAAGAGGTGTAGCAACTAATAATTTCGATGAAGGGAAGAGGACGATGCTTTCTTCTTAGCTTTGTCCTGGCCATTGGTTGATCTTCTCGAACCTCTTCCTCCGAAGAATCAACCGCTTTTTCGTTGAGATTAAAACCATCGTGTGCTGAATCCAATGTGGCATATGAGGTGGTTTCCGATGTCTTTGATTTTTTAGAGCAGTTTTTTTGGATTTGTAAAATTTTGGCATTTCTATCTCTTGCCAATTTTTATGTTGCCTCAAACGCTTCCACGTCTCAATCAATGTGAAGCTCTAACCGTACATCGCTTGATATTTACGAACCGCTTGCTTGAAGATTAGTTGGTCATTCATGCCACTCTGGTTCCTCCGTTTTACATTATCATGAACCGGGAAAAAATTGAGCAATTTTAGGATGAACCCTGTTTTTTCATTTGGTGTTGAAGGTATCGTATCCTCTTTTTGATTCTCTCATTTCCTTCTCAAAGTAACTTAGTACAACAAGTCTAAAACCCCATACTCTTTTGAGCATTCCCTGTGATGCTATTTTCTGACGAGTTTATCTATGCTTTACACAACACTAACTTTTCCGCTGGGGTCCATGGAATCCTTTCATCTCCAGTTTCTGACGTCTTGGATTTTTGACCTTTTTATGACGCCTTCTTTTTAATGGCCGCCACCTCCTCGACAGTAAGTGTCGTCTTGAATGGGTACGAATGGAGCATCCGAACATTGAGCTGGAAAATATTCTTGACTACCAAAAAACGGATCCATATCTTCATCAACATTAAAACGATTAACTAGGGAATATTGTTGAGAAGTTTGAGATTGGTATGGTAGTTGCTAATACAAATATCGCTTAAAAACGTTATTTATATTTTACGATCTTTGCTAAATTTTGTTAACGACAAAGTGTAAACTTTATTTTTAGCAAAACATAAATATAGTTCAAGTCTTTCATCTATAAACTTTTATTTCAAAATAAACATTACATTTGCTTCATTTACATTTTACAAAAACATAACATTTTCATTTTTTCTAAAAATAGAAATATACTATGACATCATGGCATACATTATATGTAAATCTTTGAAAGATTTCTAGAATCTCAAAGTTGACTTTGGTAGATCTTATGTATATTTTGGTTAGATAGTTACTCAATGTATCATAGTGAGATTTGGTAAATCTCTTGGCCAGATATGGAAAGATTTCTTGGGGATTTTTCTGTCAGATTTGATGGAACCAAATCTGACAACGGACGGAACCCTCAAAAGGGTTCTGCCGTATCCGCGGCTTGCTGGCATATTTTGCCTATAAATAGCAAGCCACATCCAAGTTATTTCACACAACTTACAATCATATATTAGCATCATTCTCTCATTTTTCATTCCTAACTCATTCATATTTTATCTTTACGTTGCAAGACTTATTAGCTTAGCATTGTGTGAACTCTAGTTGTTCATACACAATTTGATTGTATTTATTCAGTAGTATTTGGTTGGTATTTTAGTCCTTAAAATACATAGAGTGACGAGAGTGGTTGTACCATTGTAAAAGAACTCGACATCTAGCTTTGTGCCGGTAATCTTGTGTAAGCGACGTGTAAGGTTTTCCCCGCCGGTGAAAGGAGCTTGTTGACTAGTGAAGGAAACTCTCGAGTTGGATACTCGGGGAGTGGAGTAGGGCAAGGAAAAAGAGTCCTTGTAGCCGAACCACTATAAACATCCATGTTGTGATTTGATCGTATCTTTCTTTATCTTACACTTTACTTATTACTTATTATTTGCAATTGTCGATTACACGTAAAGTTTTCAAATGTAATTAAAATTAAAAACGGTAAAACTATTCAATCCCCCTTTCTGGTTTTCCACAATAATGGTGAATCGTTTAACATTTGCGGACAATACATTTGAGATTGTTGTTGTTGGTACATCGGGTGGTTAAACGGAGGTTGGAACGGATTATTTTGATAAAAAGATTGTTGTTGTTTTGGTTGTGATTGATATACGAAACTTGCGGCTTGAAAAAATGAGTGGTGAGTGACCGGTTAAACAAAAATTGAAATCCGGTGTTGTAACGTTTTATTGGCATCTTGTTTTTACTATTTTGGTTTTCAGAGTGTTTTAAGACATTATGTGAGATGAGGAGATTATAGTAAGATTGGTTTAAAATTTTATATAAAATGAAAAAGTAATGAGGTATTTATAGAGGTGGCAAAGCAGGAAGGCCGGGCAGGCATAGACCACGGTTCAAACGGGTACGAGCCAAACAAGCGCATGTTATACGAATCATTTTAGAAAAGGCACAAAACAACGAAATAAATTCCTCAAACGTAACACCTTGTTTATATTAAAAACAATTAAATATTTTATATCTATAAAATTTTCTCTAAAACAAATTGTAATATTCTCCAATTGAGAGAAATATGTGCCCGTTTGTTCAATTTAACTTTTAAATTGGCAATATATGCCTATTTTAAAAAAAACGAATGGGCTAAATGTGTCCAAATCTTTTACAAGTTTGCCTAAGGTGTTGTTTGTTTCATTAAGATGTTTCGCATATGAATCTGACTACCACATCTTATTAGTAAGAGATGGCAATAATGTCCAAATCTGAATGAAAAAATGTTGTTTGTTTTTTTTTATAATTGTCTGAATGGTTTTAATGTTCTTTTTTTTAAGTATATATTAAACTATTGCAATACGATTAATAAGTAGATAGTGTAAACTTGAAAAAAAAAAAAAAAAAAAAAAAAAAAAAAAAAAAAAAAAACTATTTTTTATCATAAATTTAACACAATTATAAATCATTAAATAAATTATCTTAATGCATATCCAAAATTTAATATAAAAACTATTACATAAATCTTTTTAAAATAAAACATAAGCTTAGCACAATGAAACAACAATTAAGTAACTTAACTAATACTAAATAATTTAAATGGGTTGAATGATTTTGAAAATGAATGGGTTGAAGGGTTTTGAAGATGAATGGGTTGAAAGGGTGTTAATAAGAGGTAGTCAGATATTTTCACTACCTTTTACCGAGTTAGACATATTAGCTCTTACGATATCTGACTGGTGATAAAAAAACAAGCAACCAAAACGTCTGACATCTCATACTGGTAAGAGTAAGAGGGCTAGTATGATTTTTTATTTTTTTATTATTATTTTTTTTAGAAAACAAACACAACCTAAATTAGCTTTTTTTTTTTTTTTTTTTTTTAATTTTGAGCACAAATTGCCACCTCTAGGTATTTTTAAAATAACTTTTTAAATTTTTTATATATATAAAAAAATTAATAAATGAGAAAGGACAAAATTTTAGACATGAGATTTGTTTTTTGTCAAACGATTCGATCATATTTATGACCGACTTCTCTTTCTTTGAGTCTAAAACGTGTTTGGGTGGGGGTGGTGTAAGACTAAACGTAATGGGACAACTTATGTGTCCACCTCTAACCAAACGCGTATCCTCTTTTACGTCACAGCCATAAGACGCGTCCCCCTTAGACACACAATTTGTTTGGTCTATGTCCGGATCAAATGAATTGAAGAAAAAAGAAAGGAAAGAAATAAAAATAAAGGAAAAAAAAGTAAAATCACACATTTATTTTGTTTGACAAACACATTTTATTAAACATACGATATGTAACACCCCCTAATTTGTAATGTGGCAGCGGAATAGTAATTAGGGTGTTACGGTGAGGATCGAAGTCATAATGATAGAAAACGGCTCGAAAGAGACGTTTTAAAAATATAAGTTCATTAATAAAGATTCAAATACAAAAGGTCACATTCAGAGTATTATAATAAAAGTCTTGATGTTTTAAACTAAATCAAACATCTTTTATTTTACACCATAATTTAGATAAAGTAAATAAGTTTTGAAGTTTCCGCCCGTTCCATGCTTGCTTCCCCTGCTAAATACCTGAGATAACATGTTTTAAAGTCAACAAAAAGGTTGAGTGATATCATAGAGTTTGAATTTAGTAATCATTTTGATACACAAGTAAGATTGTATTGGAAATACAATCAGTTAAAAATTGATATTGCAGTATATATTGCTATAAGTCTCACGAGACGCAAAACGTTAACAAATACCGTAAATACGGAGGTGTTATCAAATTAATGATAATATTGCCTTCATGTAATAGGTGATTTGCCAATTCCTATTTTTACGCAAATATAATATATCACGACTAATACGACTAACCACATGCATAATGGCATTCCGTCAAATATTAATGGGATAGACTATCAAACCTTAAATAGATCTACTCATTATATTCACGTTCACATAACAGTGATTAATGGCTCATGATCAAGGGTATTTTGGCAATAGGTAACTTAGGCATATATCAAGTCAGGTAGCATACATAAAATTACTTGTGATCTGTTTATAACATGCATCCCCCTCACGGAGTTTGAAATAAGTAAATGTGAGGCTATGACTCATCTTGATTGATACTGAAATGAAGAAAATAAAGTCGGACGAATTTATGATAACGGCTTCGAAATACAACCTGATAAATAGATTATCTGAGAATTTGACCAAATACCATTTGATAAATACGAAACGAATAACGAATAATAATTATTCGTTATGATGAATAGATGATGTGCAGTGTAATTCTTATGCTATGCATGATATGACAAAATACGCTATTTAAATTATCCATCGAAGTTTTACCTTTTTAACCATAAGTAATAATATTAATTTTTGAAATATCGTTATATATATTATTAACGTTACGTTAAATAATATATATAAATAAAAATGAAAGTTTAAATGCATATTAAATAAATTTACGAAAATAGAAAATAAGTAAGAACGTTAAATAGAATAGGTGTAGTCCTTGTCCTTTTCCAATTTTTACCATTTTTACCCTAACGATGTTTGCGTTACACCGTTAGTCCTTTTTTATATATAAATTACAATTATAGTCCTCTAATTGTCCAATAGTCAAAGCTAGGCTTAGAATATTAACTATTATCAATTTTTACCCTTATGGTTCTGTTTTTACGGTTTTAGTCCTCATTTTTCAATATTTACAATTTTAGTCCTTCTAGGTGTCGTTGCGTTACACTTTTAGTCCAAAGTTACAAAAATGATTAGAAAAATTATCTAAAAATTTTTCGTAGCTTATTTAATAAATAATAAGCTTATTTCAACAGCTTATTTGATAAAAAGTGCTTATTTTCAATAAATGGGCTTTTAACGAGTTGAATTCAAGGCCCGTTAACGTTTTAAAATCCGTACTTCATGAGACGAGTTGGGCTCATCAAAAATATCATTTTTCTTGTTCTATTTTCATATCAAAAAGTTTAGATAAGCTAGCTTATCATAAGAGCTTATTTTTAGCTTATTGGGCTTTTAGGCCCAATCGGTAAAATCATATGTTTTAAACTAGCTCAATAGCGATTCACTTTGGTAAAAATTAAGCGTTGAGATCAAGTTATTTTTACATGTTATATATACGAAATCGTTTGCTAGCTAGGTGGTCTAATAGGTCGTGTAATAATATGGTATGCTTGTTACGTGATATTTAAAGTTATACATGCGTTTCTTGGGTCACATGAGACGTTTCATATATATGTAAAAAGACTTAGAAATATTTAGATAATATAATCCGATTTTAGTAAGCTTCAAAAATAGGTTCGTTTGATGCATGTAGAGTGAAACTAATGTGAAATATGTGTATGTCGTGACTCCTAGGCCTTCCAAGATAGATGCTAGTCACATATCGTGTATTATATGTAAGTATGTACGTAGAAATATATAGAAAACTAATATACGATCGATATGACATATATATGATGCATGAAACTTATTGAACGTGTAACTTGAATGGAAATGAGTTTGAAACAACTTACTACACCTCTTGGGTGGTAGAGAGTCGAGAATGGAAGAATGAAACACAAGATACGATCAAATTCGACTATAACCCAAAAATAATAAACGTGTATATTAAACCCGATAATCCTTTCTTGCTTCCAAACGATCTTGTAACAACTTCTGGTCTTCAGGAGATAGTTTTTAGGAAGAAAGGAAGTTTGTGATAGTATGTTGAATGATAGGAACGGATGCATGCACAAGAAGTATATATATAACTTATTTAGCAACACGTATGGTGTAAAATCTTCCAAAGAGACCAAATACACTATGCAATGTCAGTAAATAGGTTCCTAGGATGAAATTATATCATATTAAAACCCTTGTGAGAGCTTGAAATAAGGTGCATGTATTGGTGATTCATGTATATGTCGACCAACCTATTTATTCCATACACGATTTGATAAATCGTGTACCACTTGGATATAGCTGATCATGAATGACATTTAAACATGAAATCATGCTAGGAATGTTATTAGGAACACTTAGGAACAAACGGGAAACAAAACGGTTAAGTATTGAGTTTATTGTAAATCGATTGGATTGAATTTTTGTCGAACACTTTGCCTCTTAAAAATGTATCAAACGTCGTCCTATGAACATGATACTCGACACACTAATATTTGGCTAGGTGATAAACGAGGTGGTGTAAAAATATTCATGAGTCGTGTGAAAGAATCAAGAACACGCGAGTCGTTTTGGAGCTTGATTACTAGTCGAACAAATGAAATATTAAGATTTGGAGTTGGGCTTTGGCCTTGGGCCTGATGAATAGTAACGAGGTATTGGGCTGAAAATTAATTAAGGGCCCATTTGTATTTAAGTGTAATTAGGAATTTTTAATTAAGGGTTTGTGATATGTAATTTGTATAAATGAAATGTTTAGGTTTCGAGTAACGTGTCGAGGATTGGTTCCGTCATTTCGTGAATTATATTATGTCGTGATAACGACTAATTAATATAATAAGAAAAATTTCAAATTTTTCTAAAATAATGGGAATTAGTACGGTAACGAAAGATTATTTATTTAATAACGATATAATTACAAGGAATTTTTACAAGGTTCTACACGATACGAAATGCAATACGATACAAAGTTCAATACGAAAAGAAATATGATACAAAAAAAAAACATACGAACTAAAATACAATATGATACGAAATACATAAACATAGCTTAATCTGAATACTCCCCGCATGCAGAATCATACTCAGAATACTCTCTAAATTCAAACCTGAACAAATCACTATAAGTTGCATCTTTCCTCCATAACTCACCCAACTATTATTGATGCCTTGTGTTTTCTGCATCAACCCTTGCTTGCTCTTCCTCTACTTCTCTTAATGCATATTCATCTCGCATAAGATTATATAGTTGTGTCTCAGTCAATCAATGCTCATCAACTAGTTCTTTTGCTGGTGGAAATGAAGAAATGGGGGACATGGGTTGGTGCGTTGCTTGTTGTGATGGCAAACCACCCATAGTGATTTCCTTATGCATCCAACGGATTTTGTGACTTATGTTATCGCCTATTTGTGACACACATTTCTCCAACGTTTTCTTGATCTCGGAAACTTTCCAACATTCCTCTCTGATTGAGGCAAAAGCAGTCAACTAAAGTCAACCCGGATGTGGTCAATATAGTCAAACTCCTTAGGCTCAATGCTCCGTGGAATATAGGGTTTCCCCGGGTCATTATGATTTATACAATAAATTCACCCGGGTCATTGTGATCGGGTGAATTTGGACAGGAAAGGGTTTGAGATTGATTACACTACTGATTTATACAATAAAATAGCTTAAATAAGCTATATGAACAAGACTGGAAGTTTGGAAAAACCAGAAGCGTTTAATACCTAAAAAAGTGTACGTTCAGATTAAAGTTACGTGAACGTACAAAATAAAACGCGAGTTTTGTACAAATAAAATACTTACGAATATGAAAATTACATTTTTACAATCCTAATAATAAAAGAAAATTTTTGGAAATTTAAAATTAATTTTTACACTATTTAATTAATTATTATTAATTAATTACTATTTAAAGATTACTTAACTAATTTAACTAATTTAAATTATTAAAAATAACAAACTAACTTAGAAAATTAAGAAAATTTTTACTAATCTAATTAACCATCACAGGAATCCTAGAAAAATATAAAAAGTTTATAAAAATTATATTTAGGCTATTTTGCTAATTAATATTCTAAATATTAAATAATTACTAATTAAACTATTTAAATTACGAAAATTAGAATATGAATTTAAGAAAAATATAAAAATGCCAAGTGTTTAACAAAAATCTAAAAAGGAAAATTAAAATTTAAATTACATTAAATAGAAACTATCACTTATAATTAAATTTGTTTTTTTGGGAATTTTCTTTTACAAAACTATTTAAATACTGAAAACAACTAACTTTTACAAAAACAACTTTTGTAGAACTTAAAATTAAGCAAAGTACAAGCTTAAAGGTATGACGATTGACTTTGGTCAACTGTCAAGGGAAAAGCTGATGTAAGCACCTAGAGGGGGGGGGTTGAATGAACCAAAGTTGTGGTTGTGGGGCCCACAAGGGTGACCAGAAACCACCACCAAAGGTGGTGGTGTGGACTGTGTATCTGCTGCAGCAGGGGATAGCCTCCCGCTGCAGGTGTGTTTCTTGGGGTGTGGGGCCCAGAAGAAAAATCCTAAAAATAAGGGAACATGTCACACCCCCAAAGATCGGGTCCAGCGAAAGCATACATGTAGCTGGGGTGTAACTCAATTGATATCACAACACAAGTACAAAAAGGTTTTCACTTCAATCATTTAGAATAAAATAGTTTAATCAAAAATTTTGAATTTACATTGTTAAAAGTAGCGCGGAAGTAGGCCCTAAAAATAATTTAGAACGGTCCCCAAATGAATAATCAGAGTCTTCTATGACCATGCCATGCCCTGCCAAAACCTCCTGTAGCGTGCCATTGGTTATAACCTGAAAATACATGCTAAAGTGTCAACACAATGGTTGGTGAGTTCATAGAGTCTTGTAAAAAGAATGTAATGCATATGTATGAAGGTATCCCAGCAAAGGCATCGTAAATCCACTTAGTTCCAAGTCCCGCCATAAGAGACTTGTAACCTGTGTGTTTACAACCCACTGCCAAATGTAATATGTTTGTAATAAATCAGTCATAAGATTGATACAAAAGCATCGTAATTCAGTAATAAAGTTGATGCAAAGGCATCGTATTTCAGTAATAAGACTTGATGCAAAGGCATCGTATTTCAGTAATAAGGTTGATGCAAAGGCATCGTAATTCAATAGTAATAATGATGAAAAAGTATCGGGAATTTATAAGTAATTTTGTATGTACAATAGCCCAAGTATAAAGTAAAGTACTAAGATTTCAATAATGAAACCCACATTGGCTCTTAAGCTCATGACCCCGAAGCTAGACGTACTAAAACTTGCCCCAAGTGAGTGTTTACCAGACACTCGTAATATATTAGACATGAAATGCATTCGTAATTCCGTTGGAGCAACCCAAACACGAATGGAGGAGTCACCCTCAATAGATCTATTCACTCACTCTCGCTCGTACTGTAATTAACGGTCCATGAAATAAAGGGGACTTGTCGTGACGTGGTAATAAGACTACTTAAGCAATGTAAGAACTTTATACTTTGGCATTGTACAAAAATAGTTAAAGCAACGTATTCTTCCCCATAAGTAATTCAAATCGTATAACAGCATAAAACAAATATTGAAGCATGTATCTCCCCCAAAGAGTTTATAAAGTCATTAACAAGTAAAAGTGGGGCTATGACTCACCTGATATGATGGTACCATGAACATGTAATGAGCTGAAAAACAAGGCGCGCACACTAGCCGCAACCTAATATGAATGATGTACGATCTACTTTAGATCATGAAATGACATTATGAATATCCATGCACATGTTTCCCTATACCACTCTTAACTTGAAGAAATACTTGTTGGTGTCAAAATATATATATTCCAAGACTTGAGAAATAATAAGACAATCTAGAAAATAACTTGCCGAAATCTATATATATCGTATATATAAGTATTAGTGTTGAAATCCTCGGTTTGAAATCCTTGAAATAACGTCTCGCAGTAATAAAAATATACTTGTAATCACTAATATAACATTAGTTATGAATTTGGGTACTTGGTTAATATTTCTAGAATATATAGTTACTACGTAGTTCTTATTATTATTTTTACAAAAGCTGTCAAAATAATAAATGTTTTGCCGATATGGAAACTTGAATATCTTTGTCGTTATAAGTCCGTTTTATTCGTTCTTTATATCCACGGTTACGTCTTAGTATGCAGTAATATATTTTGGAAAGCTCGGCTCCTCCGGGTTACGTCTAAAGCCTCGTTTTGCCCGACGAAAAACGTCCAACAACATGTATTTTCAGAAAATTACTTTTCGGCGTCAAACTTGTGTAAATCGTATCTCCTTCGTTATAACGTCTTTTTAATCCGTTCTTTCGCCTACGGCTTCGTTTTTGAAAGTATTTTCTTAAAATTTTGCCAAAGTTTCCTTTGTAAATACTGATTTTCCTGGATTTATCAAAATGGGACAGAATGTATAAAAACATGTTCTAAAGTCATTTTCAAGGTGTAAAACTAGTTTCTAACATCACTAATCCTCTTGTAATCACCACAAAGCTATTCTAATCCTACCATACACCTTCTTAGGGTACCATGGGTTCCTAATGATCACTAGACAAGTTAATTTAACAAGGGAATAACTAAATCAAAAGCTAGGGTTTGTATGTTCCAAAAGTGACTAAAAAAATGTGGTATAGCTAGTTGTGCATGAATTTAAGCATGGAAATCATGTAATACAAGTAAATATAAGATGAAATAATGAAAAATAAAGTTGATAACTCACTTGGAAATATGAGGTGATTAGATGATGAGGATACTTGTTTTTCTTGTGTTTTTGATGCAACAATCTTGACTAGGATCACAAAATGAACAAGTTTGGTGCTTTAAATATTGGAAAAACTTCACTTGATCATGGTGTGGATGTTGGGTCGTGGTTATGGTGAAAAAGATGAAGAAATGGGTTTTTGATTCTCAAAAATAAAATGTGTAGTGTTTTTGTTGTTTAAGGTTAGATATTTTTCTAAGAATGGCATTTTGGTAATTAATAAGTCAATATGAAGTAACATGGGATGGGGAGGGGCGGCACATGGTTATTTAGTGAAGACTATGTAGAAAGTTTGGGTATTATTTAGTTCACGGAGTCGGTTTTGGTTCCGTTAACGCAAACCGTAAACTGTTAAGTCGCGAAACGTAATTCTGGTTATCGTAAAAATATGAAACTTGAAATAATGACTAAACTTGTCAAAATAAAGTTATAAAAATGTTAAAATTATGTTGGGTACAAATATTGAGTGATCGGGTGATTATTATTTAGTTTTCACGAAAACCGTTGTAATATTCTTAAACTTACGTTATAAATAAAATAAATTACCAAAATACTGGGTAAATGAATTTTATGACTTTTATGATGATATAATAGGTATAGAAATATGTCGGGACCATTGTGGGAATATTTAGATATATTCGTCATGTATATATATTAGTCGGGTGTTAACGTTTATTTAGAAATCGTAATACGTAAAACGTTAAATATACTGAATATAGAAATTTGAAAATCCTAAGAGTGGTATAACATGTAAATGACCTACTAATGATATGCAGACTATTCCTAGTCTGTATGAGATGTCCTTAGTACTAATGAAGTGAATTCGCACCTAAACCAATCCGGTTACGCGAATTTGAATACCCGTAAACTAAATTTACGATGAAATGTGTAATGCAAGTGAATAGTGAAAACTTTTCCGGGAATGAATAGTGTTCAGTGAATAGTAAATTTTTCAAATGTTTCTTAGAATATCAAACGGACATCAAAAACGATGAATAGTAAACTGATGAATAGTGTTTGATGAATAGTGTTTTTCCAAAGTTCGGGAAATGACCTGAAATGACCTGAAATGGTGAGTTGTGACAGAACAATGGGACTATGAAGATGAGCTGGGGTACTATGATTCCTAAAAACCACAAAGCTTGAATCCTTATACAAAATTCCAAACAATTCACCCAAGAAATGGGTTTTCTGCTCCTAGGAAAACTTTGACTTTTTTAGATAAACTTGAATTTTGACTAAAGTGAGATTCTGTGGATCATTATTGATTAATTAAGTTATACTAACCCTAGACTAAGCCAATTTATCCTACATACATTAGTTTAGAGTTGATTTGAAGATTTATGGGATTCAAATCTCTCACAGTCAACTGTGAGGGTGATCAAAGAGTTTCTTTGACTTTTTGTTAAATGACACTAGTGTTTAAGCTTCTACTAGACCTAAATCAACCTAAGGCAACTCACAAATACCAAAATTACAATGATGTAACAACTAGGTCACCTAGTATAATACTAATCCAAACACCCCTTAAAAAACTGAGATAGCAATTTTTGTGAAGGAAAGGGGTGAGCAAGGCTAGGAATCTGAAGTTAAAGCTTATACTAAGCAAGCATGATCAAAACTAATCAGTAACAAACAACAGTAGATACCCAAAACCACTTATGAAAGATCATGCTATAAATTTTGTAACTACTTACAAAGTGATCCAGTGGATAGAGCTATGGGCCAATGATAAAAAAAAAAAAAAAAAAAAAAACATCTCCTAATGCTCCCACTGAGCTCTAAACCATGGTATTCACCATCTTTTTCTGTCTTTTTTTTTTCCTTTCTATTTTATGATTTGTTTTGTATTTTTCGATTTTGGACTCATAACAGGTTTTAATGCTTAGTAAGCTTGCAAAAGCTTATTAGAGTCCAAATTGAGTTTACACAACCAACAAACAACAACAGTTACCAGCTTCAAGTAAAATAGAGATTTTTGAGCAAAAAGTGCATAAGATGAATTTTTGAAGAAAACTTGAAATTAGTAGATGAAATAGGTTGCAACTACACTGAGATTATAAAATACAAGACTTTTAAGCTAGAAACTACAACTAGAAATCAAAATTACATTAATTCGACACTTTAGACTAAACTACAACTACTACTATGTTAACTACTAATCTTTCTTCCAAGTCTTTGACTTATATATGCCCTGGGGTACACCTCTGACTTTCCCACCATGTTCTGAGCCCTTTGATTAGATTAAAATGATCTTGGCCATTGAAGTTGATTTTGGCGGGAAATTTTATTTTTGCAATTGGGTGGGTAGGTTTTGGCAGTTGGGTGTATTAATTGAGGAAGGGGGTTGTGTGGGGGACAAGAGATGAGTTTGGTGAGCAATTTGTGGGATTTGTGGAAGATTGGAGGGGAGCAGGGGGAGGGAAATACGGGGAAGAAGGAGATGGGTGATGGTTTGACTGAGTTTGACTTAGGGATTGGGTAATATTAAAAAGGGTAAGGGTTTTGGGCTTAAGGTGGGTTGGGGTTTATTTTATGGATCAGGCCTTGGGGTTGGGTTTTGTTTGGACCAGGATTTGGTTTGGTTTATGTTTGGATTGGGATAATTAACAAGGGTCCAGTTTGGTTTGTTATTAGCAAAACACAAGGACCAATTTTGTAATTACCGAAAACATGAGGGACTGAAAATGCCTTTATTCCATAGTGCTCACATGGGTCATTCCTGCCATCTTTCAACAGTACAAGGACCACAAATAAAATTTTCATTTTAAAAACACCTGGGGACCTTTTATGCCAATTTTCAAACTCCAGGGGCCAAATTGCAAATTTCCAAAACTTTTGAAATTTTTCACCAAATGATTAAATATGACAATTTGTGATTTCAAAAGGACCTTTGGTGATAATTTTCCATAATTTGAATGACCAGGGACTAGTTTTGTCATTTTATGAAAGTTGGGGGACTGAAACTGCCAATTTTGCAAACTTTGTACGTTTTTCATCTGTTTTTACTCATTTTGCATCTAAAACATATAAAACACAATTTTGAAATATTTTCAGTATTTTGATGCATTTCTGAGTGTTTTTGTATGTTTTGCAGTTCAGATTTGACAAAAAATGATGAGTGTTTGAGCACTCATCACTCTCGCAAAAATTCATGAATGACAGCACGTCTTTTAGGCAAAATGTCATTGCAATTCGCATACTGTTTTATCAGATCATCTTTCAAGCTACTTGCATTACTAAACAACTCGGATACCTCGTAAACTTTTTGCCTGCGAAAGTTATCGCCGTCAATCTGTTTCTGAACGTCATCAATGACTTCTTTGACAGTATGTGGGAGATTACAAGCCATGATTTTTGGAAAGAAAAAGTGTATTGAAATTGTGATTTAGGTTAATTGTATGTAATTTGTTTAGGTGAAAATGGAGTATTTATAGGTAAAAAAGGGGGTTTTAAAATTTATTACCGTTACATTTTGTTTGTTTGCGAAAAAAAAAGAAAAAAAAATGTTTGGTCTCCTTACTACGTGTGTTTGGTCTAGGTGTTATCTGTGTGGCGTCTGAGGAGAGAGAAAGCTAATATAACGCTGATGTGGCGATGTTTGGGGTGGTTATTTGGTGTCTTATCACTTTTAGTCTAATGGGTGTGACTCTTCGGGTGATGCGTCGACCCAAACCTTCGACCGAGCCATTACGGTTGGTCTTATATACACCTAAGACTAGACAGCAAGGAGAGTGTATTTTTACCTTACACCTCAAGGCTCTCACTTCCCCTCACACACACTCACCTATTTGTGGTCAAGGTCACTTTAGTCTCACATTTCATTAAAATACTCACTTTATACAAATATACATCATTAAATACCCATACACACTTACGAACAAAATATAAAATAATAAAACACAAACATGAGTCCACGATTTTGTAAAACTCAACTAGGTGAATCGTTCACCTTTTCTCATCTTGAAATACTAGTTATAATACCCGTGCACGCACGGGGTTTTTTCAGAAAAATTTAATTATATAGTATTATCATTTAAAAATAGAAAATCTTTATGTTATTTTAAAAAGTTAGAGCATCAACATGTGCGAAAGTAAGAAAAATAGTTAGTAGAAATTGTAAATATAACCGTGGCGACCTTGTATTGGATTCTTGAGCGCGTCTCCTTATAATGTTATTGGGTCAAAGGTTCTTTGATCACATGAGTTTACACATAAATCAAAATTATTTTAAAATTTTTGCTTACTATATGGACATATAAAAATTTAACCGTGAAAGTTGTGATATAAGTATAACTAATAAGCATGCATGAATTTTTCATTATATATTAATATCAATTAATATTTGTAAAAATTTTTTTGGATGAATGATTTAACTTTGTTTAGCTGACATAGATGTTAATATTGAAGTTGATGTTGTTGTTTAACTTTAACTATTGATATCATGTTATACAAAATGTGCGAGTTTAGTAGCACATAATGAGCATTGATGAAGTTAAAATATACTCCGTAAAGTTTTCTAAAAATGTTTTTCCGGATATCCGTATACAAACTTTAAATAATAATTACATGAGTCGTTATAAGTACAATCGCGTATATTTATTTTCATATCACAGTAACTCGTACTTACCATTTGATATTTTTATTACCGTTATAAGTACTTCGCTGAGTCTCCAGTCAACCCGCAGGGAATCTTGGTGGTTCAGTGAGGAGGTGCAAACCAACGTAGCGGAGAAACATGCCTGGTTCAAAGAGTTTATTTTGAGCAGAGAGAGCCACCAAGCGGATAGGGCATCTGCTGAAGAGAGGTATAAAGTGGCTAAAAGAGAAGCAAAAAAGGTTGTAGCAGTGGCGAAGGACAAGGCGTACGAAGATTTGTATAAGAAATTAGACTCCAAAGAGGGAGCAAACGATATCTTCAAAATTGCTAAAGCACGTGAGAGAAGAAGAAGGGATTTAGGAAACATAAAATTCATCAAGGACGAAGGAGGTCGTACCATCGTGAAAGAAGATGGTATTAGGAAGAGACGGGGAGAGTATTTCTCCTCCCTCTTTAACGAGGGGTACACGGAAGGAAGGGGGAAGGAGAAAGCCCTAGCCAACAATCGTTACTCGAATGCTACTACTCGAGGATCAGCCAAGAAAAAGTGAAGGTTGCTTTACAAAAGATGGGGAGAAACAAAGATGTAGGCCCGGACCAAATACCTATAGAAGCTTGGAGGAGTCTAGGAGATGAGGGGATTATCTGGTTGATGCGCCTCTTAAACAGGATCTTCTCTAGCGCAAAGATGCCAGATGAATGGAGACTCAGCGAAGTCATACCCATCTACAAGAACAAGGGAGACGCGCAAGTGTGTGGCAACTATAGAGGTATTAAGCTTCTTAGTCACACTATGAAACTCTGGGAGAGAGTTATTGAGAGGAGGTTAAGAAGGGAGACTAGGGTGTCAGAGAACCAATTCGGATTTATGCCAGGGAGGTCCTCAGTCGAGGCTATCCACCTCCTCAGAAGTCTTATGGAGAAGTATAGAGAAAGACAGAGAGATTTACGTATGGCTTTCCTTGACCTAGAAAAGACATACGACAGTGTCCCACGAGAGTTGATTTGGAAGACTCTTATAGAAAAAGGGACACCAAGGAGATACTTAAAAGTCATTAGAGATATGTACAAGGGGGCGAAGACCCGCGTTCGGTGCACAGTGGGGTGCACTGAGTTTTTCCCGGTGGAAGTTGGTCTTCACCAAGGATCTGCCATTAGTCCTTACCTCTTCGCCTTGATTATCGACGAGTTATCCCGAGGGATCCAAGAGGGCATCCCTTGGAGCATGATATTCGCAGACGATATTGTGTTGGTTGCAGAATCAGCTGAAGGTTTAAACTACAGACTGGAGCATTGGCGAGAGACTTTAGAAGCCAATGGTCTTAAGGTTAGCAGAGAGAAGACTGAATATATGAGATGTGATTTCGGTGGAAACGAGATCGGCCACAACGATGAGGAAGTTCGTATCGGCGACCAGATTCTTCAACCTAAGGAGTCTTTTAGATATTTAGGTTCCATGTTTCACAAATCAGGAAAGATAGACGATGACGTTACCCACCGTATTAGAGCATGCTGGGCGAAATGGAGAGCATCGTCAGGAGTGCTCTGTGATAAGAAAGTCCCCTTCAAGCTTAAGGGTAAATTTTATAAGGTGGCAATTAGACCTGCTATCTTGTACGGGTCTGAATGTTGGCCCATCACAAAAGCTCAAGCTAGCAGAGTGGAAGTGGCAGAACTGAGAATGCTAAGGCGGACATGTGGTAAGACCATGCTTGACATGATCCCGAACGGAGTTTTCAGAGGAGCGCTTGATGTTGAATCTATAATCGCGAAGATGCGAGAAGGGAGGTTGAGGTGGTACGGTCATGTCAGGAGGAGGCCACAAACAGCGCCGGTAAGGAGAGTTGAAGCGCTGAGGGTCGACGGTTTGAGGAGGAGGGGAAGACCGAAGCTGAGGTGGGAAGATAGACTTAGGCTAGACATGAAGGAGCTTTTCTTGTCCGAGGACATGATCTCAGATAGGAATGCGTGGAGAGCTAGGATTAGATCTGGCGGGTAGTCTCGGGCGGGTGTTTAGGAGGTCGTCTTTGCGTGGGTCCTTTCTCGTCTATTTGTTGCCTTGCCCTTTGCCTTTTAGGTTTAGTTTGCCTTTGCTCCTTAGGTTTAGTGGTTCCTTAGCTCTTCCCTTTTAGGTTTTAGTAGGCTTGTGGCGCCTCCCTTTGCTTTGCCTCAGCTTTTGCCCCCTTTGCCTTGCCTGGTAGGTCTAGTTTGCCCTTGGCTCTTTAGGCGTAGTGGTTCCTTTGCTCTTCCCTTTTAGGTCTGTAGGAGGCTAGTGGCGTTTCTTTTCCCTTTGGTTTGCCTTAGCTTTTGCCCCGTGCGTCTACCCTGCTTTGTTTTTGTGCTTTTCTTCTTGGGTTTGTCTTTTTTGGTTCTGTATCCTTGCTTTGTTTGCCGCTTTGTGTCTTGCTCTTGCTCTTTGTTTTTGTGTTTTGGTGCCCTGTTTTATTTGTTTGTCTTTTCCTAGATCCCTTGTTTGTTGGTTTCCTGCTTTATATTTAGTTTGCTTGGCTTTTCCCTTTCGTCTTTTATTTACCTTTTTTGTTGCTCTTTGTTCCTTTTTTTTTTTTTTTTTTTTTTTTTTTTTTTTTTTTTTTTTTTTTTCGGTGATCTTTCACTCGCACTTGTGCACGTGCCGGAGGTCTCCCTGGAAGCAGTCTCTCTACTCCCGGGTTTTACCTGGGGTAGGGGTAGGATCTGTCTACATTTCTACCTCCCCCATACCTCGCTTCTGCGGGATTGGGGCGCCCGATTACAAAAGTCATCCCCAAACCCTCCCAAATCCCTATTGGAGATCTTATTGGGGCGCCCGTTGGGGCAATATGCTCCCCCAAACCCGCCCCATTACCCATTGGGGTCTTATCGGGTTGTCCTTTTGAGCGTGATGCTCTATCATACTCGTGTCGTTCCCCGTTTATTCTTATTTTTACACTAAAACAATATGATATTAAGGAATAACTTGAAGAATCAAGAACCCATTAATGATAAATTAAGCATTGGGATGTTCACAACTTTTTTAATATATTATGACACAAAACAAGCCTATATCTTCACGAAATATTGCAAAGATAAAAACTAACAAAAATTAAAGAATTGTATTTTTAGTACGTAAATACTAACACAGTATTATATGTATATACATATATGTATAAATGTATTTCGGGGCGGGGCGGGGAGGAGATGGTGTGCCTCGTCCCCGCCCCAAACCCGATAAGAATCCCCGTTAAGACCCAGAAACCCGATAAGCATGCCCCACCCTACCCCAAAAAGTTCGAGTTTCGGGTTTTGGGTTTCTCATTGGGTTCACGTTTTTTTCCGTCCCTACCTTAAGGCACGCACCCCAAGTAGCCTAATAATCAAAATGGTCATGCTTGCAAATCAGCTCGCTATTGAAAAGCCGCCGCAACTAAAGTATTAAAAAAAAAAAACGTGTCACGATGCACGACATTTGTTTGTGTCTAATCACACCCTATCATAGTCTACCTATATCCCTAAAGTACACGTCAGAAACTGCCCCCCTTTAGTTTTGTTTTTTATTTAGTCAAAATCATCAATCCCTTATTTCACTCGCTCACTTCTTGTGTGTGTGTTTCTTTTGTTGTACATCTTTCTGTTGTTTTCCTGTCACCAAAACACACAGACGTACCTAGTCTTTAAGAAGAAAAAAAACCCTTTTGGTAATGGCGGCGATTGATCCTACGCGCGGGTTTCTTAAAGATGTTAAACGAGTCGTGATTAAGGTTATATTAATGAATCTTATGGTGTTTTTCATTTTCTGATTGCATTTGGCTATCTGTTTTATGTAGATGGTAGATAACGTCTTATCTACATAAATTTTAAAGGGAAGATGTAGAACCTTTTTTTTTATTTGCATATATTTATGAGCTGATGATGATGTTTTTATCACTGAAAGGTTGGGACAGCTGTTGTCACCCGAGATGACGGACGACTTGCACTTGGAAGACTAGGAGCTCTTTGTGAGCAGGTATTATTATTTCTTACTATTTCAGTAAATCTACATTTCCATATTATCTTAATTTATTGTCCTGTTTTTGTTTCTGTTAAATCGATTTTTTACTTGAAATTCTTATAATGATCAACTTATGTCCTAATTGCAGATTCAAGTACTAAATTCTCAAGGATTTGAGGTTATCCTGGTCTCGTCAGGTGCTGTTGGTGCTGGTCGACAGCGACTTCGATACAGAAAATTAGTCCACAGCAGGTATTTGCACTATGCTACTGAAACCGAAACTTTAATTTGCATGGAAACTGGTTATGACTGAACTTATCTTGGTAAAAGTAGTTTTTAGAACAAATTTAGCATCTTTCGAGTCAAATGCTTGATATTGTTTTGCTTGTTCAATTTAGCTCCAACAGTTCTTGCTAGCTTGTGAATCTGTTGATTCTTTGACCATAAACCAGTTATCAACTTCTAGAAGATGTGAATTACGACACATTGTGAAAGATAATTTATTACGATCACTAGTATATAAGTACCGAGACTCGTAGGTGTATGTCAGTGTGAAAGATAATTTATCAGTGAACTTGAAACATAGAGTATTTGTTTATCACTTTCTCCTGAAAGAACGAAGTATTTACTGTATTTAGTAGCTTTAGGATTTTGATAAAACTCAAATTTTATTTTACTCTAGTTTCTGGGGGGGGGGGGGGGGGGGGTTGAGAAACCTGTGGCAAACTGCTTCATGTCAATATTTTATTAAAACTATGATTTGGCTTTCCTAAATCTGGTATGATTTTGTAATTTTCTGTAACAGGAATTTCAATAAATTTAGTTTATTTAGAAGATTTGGAAAAAGCAAAAAGAGATACTACTCTGTCCATGTTTACCAATAAATGCGAAAGTTACTAATTTCGTGAGCACTTGTAGCTTAAATAGCAACGTGGCCTAATTGTAGCCAAAGATTAACCATAACAGTGACCTAATGGTTAAATTTATACCTCCTATATAAATACAACAACGTTTGGATTAATGTGAGTGGTTGTTGACTACAATCATGTACTTTGAAGTGCCCTTCATAATTTTCATTCGGTCGTATATATTGGTGATTAATGAATGTATATGTTTTGCAGTTTTGCTGACCTCCAAAAACCACAAGTCGAGCTTGATGGCAAGGCATGTGCAGCTGTTGGACAAAATGGTCTCATGGCACTTTATGATACGTTGTTCAGCCAGGTTTGTTTTAATTTTCAGCATTTATTTATACTTCCATAGTTATATGTTGCAAATCAATGTCAAAATCCGATGCTTATTTCTTTGTTTGTAGCTGGATGTGACATCAGCTCAGCTCCTTGTGACTGATAATGACTTCCGGAGTTCAGATTTTAGGGAACAGCTTACTGAAACAGTGGATCAACTATTGTCCTACAAGGTTATTCCCATATTTAATGAGAATGATGCTGTTAGTACCCGTAGAGCTCCATATGAGGTATGTTTTCATTCTTAAACATTTCTTTCCAAAAGTTCATAGAGCTGTTTTTTTTCTTTTCTTTTTGCCCTACTATACAAATATGGAGTACTTATTTTCTGGTATAATGATGTCTATTGTAGGATTCTTCCGGTATTTTCTGGGATAATGACAGCTTGGCAGCTCTATTAGCATTGGAGCTAAAAGCAGACCTTCTTGTGCTGTTAAGTGATGTAGATGGTCTCTACAGTGGGCCACCAAGTGATCCTCAATCAAAGTTAATTTATACATACATAAAGGAGAAACTTGAGAATACTATCACTTTTGGTGACAAGTCAAGGCTAGGAAGAGGTGGAATGACTGCTAAAGTCAAAGCTGCTGTTTATGCTTCGCAGGCTGGCATCCCTGTCGTTATAACCAGGTATCTTTCTAGTTTTTGTGTCAAGTATTGTCATCTTATTGCTTCCATAACTAACAATATTTTATTTAACGAAATGTTGAAGTGGATTTGCTGTTGACAATATTATCAAAGTTCTTCAAGGACAGCGTATTGGTACACTCTTTCATAAGGATGCTCATACGTGGGTCTCAACTGGAGAGTTAAATTCACGTGATATGGCAGTAGCTGCTAGAGAAAGTTCTAGACGCCTGCAGGTATCATCATAAATGGTCTAACAATGTTAACAATCATGTTGACCTCCAGAATTTTAATATGCTGACACATTTTACTGATGCAGGCCATGCCTGCTACAGAAAGAAGTAAGATTTTACTCGATATAGCTGATGCTCTTGAAGCAAATGAGAAAATCATCTTGCATGAAAATGAAGCTGACGTGGCTAATGCTAAAAATGCTGGATATGAAACATCATTAATCTCGCGGTTGGTTTTCAAGCCAGGGAAGGTAAGTCATTTTGCTTCCGATCAACTTTCTTTTGTGCTGTATTAATTTATTTTTGCTCTGATTGTGCATGAAGTCTCAGTTTATCCTATTTTATAGGTCTCTGGTCTTGCGAAAGCTATGCGCGTTCTTGCAAATATGGAGGAACCGATAGGACAAGTATTAAAGAGAACAGAGGTAAGTTGTTGGCATTTTGATTCAAAAAAATCGTTGCTGGTTTTCTTTTAAATGGATTAGATATCTAATAAAGTAATTGCTCATTTATTGGTATTCTAGTTTTGTTTTGTTATGTGGTTTCCTTATATTTTCTAATAACTATTGCTGTATCCAGCTTTCAGATGGGCTCATCTTAGATAAGACATCGTCTCCTCTGGGGGTTCTTCTTGTTATCTTTGAGTCTCGGCCAGACGCACTAGTTCAGGTATATATATGGCATACCTAAAATTTGTAAAATGTCTTTTTATTCATTATATCTTAATAAGCATTTCACCCGCAATTAGAATTTTCCGTTTTTATGCAAGTTTTGAATTTTCTCACAATATGAACAGATAGCATCATTGGCTATACGGACTGGTAATGGGCTCTTATTGAAAGGAGGAAAGGAAGCAAGACGGTCCAATGCAATCCTGCACAAGGTCACTTTTCTTTAGTAATTTCATTAGCATATCTTTACATGTTATTTCCCTGTACCTTATCCATTTTTTTGACATAATGTTTCTCCATTTCCCCCAACATCTTAGGTTATAACTTCAGCCATACCTGAAAGCGTTGGTGGAGGACTAATTGGACTTGTGACTTCTAGAGATGAGATTCCTGAGTTGCTTAAGGTTGGTAGCATGTAAAGCTCGATGTGCAAATGTCTGAATAGTTCTTACTTACTCTAAAACTAATTATTTGTTATATGCAATTATAATTTCGTTGCAGCTTGATGATGTTATTGATCTTGTGATTCCAAGAGGCAGCAATAAACTTGTCTCTCAAATCAAGTCTTCAACAAAAATTCCTGTTCTAGGTCATGCTGGTAAGATGGTTTAGTCAATGTTAAATTTTTATTCTTCAAAAAAAAAAATGTTGATAAATTTATTAATAGGTCAAGTATATACTCAAATTTTAATTAAACTTTTTAGATGGAATTTGTCATGTCTACGTGGACAAAGCTGCTGACATGGAAATGGCAAAGAAAATAGTGGTGGATGCAAAAGCAGACTACCCGGCAGCCTGTAACGCTATGGTTTTTATACTTCCTGAAACTTTTGTTACCCCTGCCTTATATGTGCACAATCATTCGATTTATATATCACTTGCTCTTTCCGACAGGAAACACTACTTGTTCATAAGGATCTGATCCATGGTGGCGTTAACGAGCTTCTTATCGAACTTCAAACTAAAGGTATGAAACTCCTCACCATACAGATACCAACTTCCACAAGATTGATAGAAGTTTTCTTTTATGTATCTGAAAGCTCTATGAATGTGTTTGCTATAGGTGTTAGTATAAATGGTGGTCCAAGGGCTAGCGAATTGCTAAAATTTCCAGCAGCACCTTCATTTCATCATGAGTATGGTTCACTGACTTGCACTCTTGAAATTGTGGATGATGTGCATGCTGCCATTGATCATATACACACACATGGAAGGCAAGCTACCTCTTTTTATATGCTTTGTGATTCTGTATGTACATGTAGCGTGTCTTTGTTTTTTAAACATTATGCTTTATGATGGCTTGTTGTCTTACTCTGTTTCCAGTGCACATACTGATTGTATTGTTACACAAGACCATGAAGTTGCAGACATCTTTCTACGCCAAGTTGATAGGTACTTGTGTTTTGTGTTGCTACTTTTTGGAATACATGTGCATCTGACTTATAAAATAGGCTTACTTGGAAATTTAATAGTTACAAATTTATTGGCGTATATAATGCACAATTAAAGCATACTTTCGTTACATTTGCAGTGCTGCTGTGTTTCACAATGCAAGCACAAGATTTAGTGATGGATTCCGCTTTGGTCTTGGGGCAGAGGTATCATTTTTTAGTTTCTTCTTTTGGAATAAAGTATTTGCTAATTGATACTTTATTTTTCCTCATCGGTTGATAATGTACAACCAACTGTTTTGTTATACAACAGGTTGGTATAAGTACTAGTAGGATTCATGCTCGTGGTCCGGTAGGAGTTGAAGGATTGCTTACAACACGATGGTATGTCCTTTTCTGACTTTTGCTTTATATGCACTAAGAAATCAACTGTTAGAAGCAATGCACTATCTATGTCCTTACAAACACCAGCTGTAATCAATGGATAGTATCGTGCAAAAAGTTTGCTTTTTTTTGTCGGATTTTGTTGCTCTTTAATTATATAAAATTCTGTCGTTAATACTTCGCATGCTATTTCGTTGGAATTATGATTTGCACACTGAAAAGAAAAATCTTGGTGGTTTCAGGATTGCCAGAGGAAGTGGACAAGTGGTGGATAATGATAAAGGAGTTGCCTATACTCATAGGGATCTCACACACCAAGCTTAATATGGCAAACCGCTCCCAGATTTGAGTCACCTTGGATAGTAATTTGTTTTCCCTAGAAAGGAAAAAAAGAAGCTAAGTAAAGGATCTTGTTGCGGTACCAAGTGTTGTAATATACATTTAACAGTTTTTTACGCGTCCGTGACTAGAGCGGACCAGGCTGTGAACGGATCTATTCGTTGGTAATTTTATTATTGGTGAGAGAACAAAAGGGTATTTAGGTTAGTTTGGGTCTAATTTCTTTTAGCTATTCTTATTAGAAGTACTATTACATTGTCTGTCTCTCTCATTCTTAAGCTTATGAAGTTACTTTATGTTGACGTGGTTTTCTTCTCTTTATTTTCCAAATACTTGATCATTAAAGCCGCGTACAGGGGGTAAAAAGTCTGTCATCTACTTTAGCTTATATGGACAAAATCCTTGAACACCTTAATCGGTGATTCTGACATTCTGTGACTCGAAGAAACAAAGATTACAACTTCAGTAGGTCTTTTAAGTTCAATGCACATTAAAAATTAAACCAAAAGTATCATGGTTATTGTGCAGTGAATTTTCTTCACAACTCTTGAGCAGGAAATATTCTAAGAAAGAGAACTGTGAATGCTGATACTTCTTGATTGTAGACCCTTTATTTGCTAGTTGGGTTATGAGTTTATGAATATTGAATACACACCTTATATAAGCTAGTTGAAGATTTATAATATGTGGTTTAGAGCACTATGTCACGGACTTGTCTCTACAAGGTCTTCCGTGCGGCACTTAGTCTCGACTAAGCTCAGCCTTACTCGAATACTCAACGATGTATGCAACGAAGAAAGCTTCAAAGAAAGGAACAAGTGGAATATGAAAACGCTTTGTATTAGTTAGAGAGCTTTACAAGATAGTTTACAAGAGAACTTCTTGGATGATCCCTACAAATGAGGCTACCACCTATTTATACTAGTATGTACAAGGTTCTACACACTTCTATGGAAGCTTCTAGGATTTCTATAAGCTTCCATGATTTCCATAAGCTTCTAGTAAGCTTCTAGAGCTTCCAACTTATTCCTACATCTTCTAATATGTTCTAAGGGCTTCCAAGCTTATCCATGATCCTCCAAGAGAAGTGTAGAAAAATTCGGAATCCCGAACATAATCCATATCAAGTAGGCGGGTCGTGACATCCTCCCCCACCTAAGCTCGCGACGTCCTCGTCGTGCCTTCCTCGTGATATTTCTTGATCTTGTCCGCGAATTGCCACAACAAGTCTTCAGCCTCCCAACTTGCTTCACTATCGGGCAAACCACGCCACTTGATCAAGCACTCTTTGTAACTCGGCACCCCTCGTCTTCGTATTGTACGATCCGACAAGATCTCTTCAACCTCTCGATCGTACGAAGTTACAACCGCTGTTGGTGCCCTCTTGGACACCCCCCATTCCGGGTCTTCCTCGTCTCCATGATAAGGCTTGAGAAAGCTAACGTGAAAGACCGGGTGAATCTTCAACTTGGGCGGTAGTTGAAGACGATAAGATACTTTTCCAACACGTCCAATCACCGGGAAAGGGCCTTCATACCTCCGTATCAATCCCTTATGCACTTTCCTCAATGACTTGAATTGTTGAGGCAAGAGCTTCACCATCACTTGATCTCCTACCTCGAACTCGACGTGTCTCCTTTTCTCATCCGCCCACTTCTTCATCTTCTTAGCCGCTTTGTCTAATGATGCCCGGGCCAAGTCCGCTTGCTCATGCCATTCCTTCATCGTCTTGTAAGCGGCCGGGCTACTCCCCTCATATGATGCGGCTAAGGCATTGGGAGTTAATGGTTGGCGCCCCGTGACCAACTCAAAAGGACTCTTCCCCGTGGCTTCACTCCGTTGCATGTTGTAAGAGAATTGAGCAACATCAAGGAGTTTAGCCCAATCATGTTGGTTGGCACTCACATAGTGTCGAAGACAGAGCTCCAATAGTGCGTTTACCCTTTCCGTTTGCTCGTCCGTTTGGGGATGAAAACTCGTAGAGAAGTTCAACTCCGTTCCCATGATCTTGAATAACTCCGACCAAAAGCGCCCTGTGAATCTAGGATCTCGATCGCTAACGATCACATGTGGCACTCCCCAATACTTCACCACATTCTTGAAAAAGAGCTTAGCCGTATCGTCCGCCGTAACATCGGGTGGTGCGGCAATGAAAGTTCCATACTTCGAGAATCGATCGACCACCACTATAATACTCCCACTTCCTTCCGACTTCGGCAAGCATGTGATAAAGTCCATGGAAACACTCTCCCATGGTCCCTTGGGCGTAGGTAAAGGTTCCAACAAGCCTCCGGACTTCTTTTGCTCTATCTTATCTTGTTGGCAAATAAGGCACGTCCGCACGAATGTCTTTACATCGTCCTCCATCCTTGGCCAATAATAAGTGCCTTCAACCAATGCCAACGTCCTCTTGATCCCCGGATGACCGGCCCACTTCGAATCATGACACTCTTTCAAGATTATCCGTCTAAGATCACCCCACTTAGGCACGTAAAGCCGATCTCCTTTGGTGAACAACATATCTCCTTTAAGCCAAAACCTCCGAGTTTTTCCATCTTTTGCTAAGGCCATGATCTTCTTGGCAAAAGGATCATGTTCCAATCCTTCCTTGATTCGATCTTGGAGAAGGAATTGGGCTTGGGTGATTGCCGCAAACTCCGCCTTGCGACTCAATGCATCGGCTACCACATTAGCCTTCCCCGGCTTGTACTCCAATTGGTAGTCGAACTCGGCTAGGAAGTCTTGCCAACGAGCTTGCTTGGGACTTAACTTCTTTTGGGTTTGGAAATAACTTGTGGCAACATTATCCGTCTTGATCACGAATCTCGAACCCAACAAATAATTCCTCCAAATCCGCAAGCAATGGATGATTGCCGTCATCTCTTTCTCTTGCACCGTGTACTTCCTCTCCGTCTCATTTAATTTTCGACTCTCGAATGCGATCGGATGTCCGTCTTGCATTAGAACTCCTCCAATTGCAAAGTCCGATGCATCCGTATGTAACTCGAAGGGCATGGTAACATCCGGTAGTCTCAACACCGGTTCCTCCATAACCGCCTTCTTCAAACTCTCGAACGCTGCTTGGCACTTCTCATCCCACATCCAAGCTTTGTTCTTCTTCAATAGGTCCGTCAATGGAGATACTATTGCCGAGTATCCCATGATGAACCTTCTATAATAATTCACCAAGCCAAGAAAAGATCTCAACTCCGTCACCTTGGTTGGTGGTTCCCACTCTTGGATAGCTTTCACTTTTGCCCCATCCATCATCAATCCACCGTCTTTGATCTTGTGGCCCAAGAACTCAACTTCGTCTTGGGCGAAGGAGCATTTCTCCAACTTCACATAAAGCTCGTTGTCTCGCAACACTTGGAACACCTGTTTCAAATGCAAGACATGCTCCTCCAAGGTATGACTATAAACAACGATATCGTCCAAGTATACCACCACAAATTTATCAAGGAATGGGTGAAATAACTTATTCATGAGGGTGCAAAATGTAGCGGGAGCATTTGTTAAACCGAAAGGCATGACTAAGAACTCGTAAGAACCATACCTCGTGACACACGTCGTTTTAGCCTCGTCTCCCTCCGCTATCCGTACTTGGTAGTACCCCGATCTCAAGTCTAACTTGGAGAAGTATCTCGCCTTTCCAAGTTGATCAAACAAATCTGCAATGAGAGGAATAGGGTACTTGTTCTTGATCGTTACCTTGTTAAGTGCCCGGTAGTCAATGCACATCCGCAAGGATCCGTCCTTCTTCCTTTGAAATAGCACCGGCGCACCATATGGGGCCTTCGAGGGTCGAATATAGCCCGCATCCAATAGATCCTTGAGTTGTTTACGCAACTCCTCCAACTCCGGCGGTGGCATTCGGTAAGGGGCTTTAGCGGGTGGCTTGGAACTCGGTTCCAACTCGATGGTATGATCCACCTCCCTCCTAGGTGGTAGCTTCTTGGGAAACTCCTTGGGCATCATGTCCTTGAACTCATCAAGTACCCGCTCGATCTCCTTAGGTACCTCCACTTTGCCCGACTTGTCATCCGTCTCTAGCCTTGTTACCGCCAAGTAGCAAGGTTCACTCTTGTTGTACCCTTTCTTGAATTGCATGGCCGAAAGGGTCTTCACTCCACACTTAGAATCCCGCTCCGTGCTAACCATGCAAGTCTTTCCACCATCTAGGATACATAAAGTGTTAGCAAATGGCATAGGAAAAGCGCGTACCTTATCGAGGAACTCTAACCCAAGAACCAAATCGAAATCATCCATCGGGACCACCGACAAGTCAACCGTCCCCTCCCATTCTCCAATCTTCACCCGAACATCTCTAGCCACTCCTTCCATCGGTTTGACTTTTGAGTTTACCGGCTTAAACATCCCACTCCCTTTCGTAGCGCTAATCCTTAACCGCTTGGCTTCATCAACCGACACAAAATTATGAGTGGCACCGGAATCAACTAGAGCACGTACCTTAATCCCGTTGACGGTTGCTTCCACAAATTGTAGTCCTTTTCCTACAACTTTTGGCACCTCCATCTTGGCCTTGATTGCATTCAAGATCCTCATCGTACTCATGCATCCACCTTCGCTAGTACTTTCATCTTCATGAGCTATTATTCCATTGAGGCTTGCTTTCTTGGGGCAATCTCGAGCTCTATGAGGTCCATCACATATGAAGCATCCTCCCGTCTTATAATTCGTCTTCAAGTCCTTGCCCTTTCCGGTTGGTGGCTTACGTGTATTATCGTTCTTTACTTGAGCGGTTTTCTCTCCCCCACCTTTCTCCTGGTTCACCTTTCGATCCTTCGGCTTAGACGATTCCCTCCTAGTACCAAAATCGATCAAGGCCTCGGCATGGACGATAGCCGTAGCAAGGTCTTGAACTCCACGTCTTTCTAACTCCGTCTCAGCCCATCCTTGTAGGCCATCAAGGAAGTAGAAGAGAAAGTCTTGGTCGGAAAGTTCCGAAATCTCCAAGACAAGTGTAGTGAATTCCTTAACATAATCTCGGATTGTTCCGGATTGCTTGAGTTTACGAAGCCGACTCTTTGCCTCGTTCTTAGCATTCTCCGGATAGAATTGCTTCTTAAGTTCTACTACAAAATCAGCCCAAGTGTTGATAGTACACGTACCTCGCTCGATATCTCCATATCGACGCCTCCACCATAACGCCGCGGTATCCTTCAAGTATCGGGTTGCCATCTTGATCTTGGAGTCATCATCCGTGATTTTGACACCTTCCAAGTATTGCTCCATCTCCCACAAGAAATCATCGACCGCCCTAGCTTCCCGTTTTCCCAAGAACGGTGATGGTTTAGGAACATCAATCTTCGGAGCATGATGGCTAGCTTCGCCACCTCCATTGGCCATGGATCGCTTGCATAGCACCACATCAGCTTGCAATTCTTCGACGGTCTTTCGAATGTTGGAGATCTCTTCTCCAAACTCTTCTCGCACTTTCTTGATCTCACCCATGAGCATTTCCTTTAAGCCCTGGATTTCGCGCTTCATGTCACCGCTAAGAGCATTAAGAACGACTCTAAAGTCCTCCTTCATGCTCGTAAACTCGGAGTTAAGACCTTCCAAGCCCTCAACTTGGTCCTTCAACTCCGTCACGGATGTCTCAACACCCGTCAATCTCGTATCCAAACTCGTCACTACGTCCTTGGACGTTCCTCTCTTCTTGGGGTCTTGACGCTTATCGTCTCTACCTTGCCTCTCATCAGGAATCACACTTCCACTAGCACCAATCTTCTCGATTACGTTCGCCATCGTCTCGAATCAACGTAGCTCTGATACCACTTGTCACGGACTTGTCTCTACAAGGTCTTCCGTGCGGCACTTAGTCTCGACTAAGCTCAGCCTTACTCGAATACTCAACGATGTATGCAACGAAGAAAGCTTCAAAGAAAGGAACAAGTGGAATATGAAAACGCTTTGTATTAGTTAAAGAGCTTTACAAGATAGTTTACAAGAGAACTTCTTGGATGATCCGTACAAATGAGGCTACCACCTATTTATACTAGTATGTACAAGGTTCTACACACTTCTATGGAAGCTTCTAGGATTTCTATAAGCTTCCATGATTTCCATAAGCTTCTAGAGCTTCCAACTTATTCCTACATCTTCTAATATGTTCTAAGGGCTTCCAAGCTTATCCATGATCCTCCAAGAGAAGTGTAGAAAAATCTGGAATCCCGAACATAATCCATATCAAGTAGACGGGTCGTGACAACTAGGTACCTTGGTGCCATCGGCTTGGTGTCGTGGGCATTTTTTGCTGCTACGTCAGCAAAAAGCTCAACGGCACCAAAAATCCCACGGCACTACATTTCAGGGGTATCCGTTGGCACCAGAATTTCTGGTGCCGTCGGCCTTTTTTTTTTTTTTTTTTTTTTTTTTTTTTTTAAATTAAAATATATACAATATAAACTGACTTAGGATCAAATGAGAAACATAATTAAGATGAGAAGAATGAGAAGAAACTACAACCACAAATATTAGATGCACCTATAAA
The DNA here is from genome assembly GCA_030686995.1 of Artemisia argyi. Classification (NCBI taxonomy): domain Eukaryota; kingdom Viridiplantae; phylum Streptophyta; class Magnoliopsida; order Asterales; family Asteraceae; genus Artemisia; species Artemisia argyi. The sequence goes on along the minus strand of JARVZY010002731.1, from coordinate 684,059 downwards.
AACTAGATGCATCTCCTATTATTTTTCTTTTCTTATTTTAAATATGTTGCTATAATTTCTTCTCACTCTTCTCATTTCATTAATTCTTCTCACTAGATCAATACTCATATAAACTAAATAAACTTCATTAATATTAAAAACAAACATTACAAGGGCATGGTTCACTCTGAGAAACACAAAGGCATGAGACAGATACGATGAGTAATGGTCTTTTATGTTAAGTATTCCGTTTCGTTTCTTTTTTATGATGTTTATGTAATGTTAAGTATTCTGTTTCGTTTCTTTTATGTTAAGTATTCCGTTTCGTTTCTTTTGTATGATGTTTATGTAATGTTTACGTTTTTATTTAATGAAATTAATGTTTTATTAAGTTTTTAGTTAAATTATTATTATTATTATTTTTTTTTTGAAATCTTTATAAAAGAACTACTAGCTCCCTTTTGGAACCATGCTCCCATTTTCTAAAAATGTTACAATTTCCGGCCAAAAATAAAAGGAAAAAAAAAATACACGATGGCGCAGCGCCGATGGGACGGCGCCAGATGCGATGGCGCGAGCGACGGTATCGTGCGCCGTCGGAAAAATTAGGCTGGTGGCCATGGCGCCAGCCATGGCACCACCGTACCCCAAGCTCTTAAGAACATCATTTGTGCTTGTGAATGTGTTGCTAGGCGACTCGCATTACCCGTTTAGCTTAACTTGACGTCCGGTGTCATCGCATTACAAGTTTTGCTTAACTTGACATCCAGTGTCATCACAATCATCGTTTAAATCGTTAACATCTATTGCCATTAATCTACGGTTAAAAATTTTTGAGTTTCTAAATAGTAGTAGCAATTTCTAAATCGTTAACATCTATTTGCCATAAATATTTATTTTGAGTTTCTAGATCGTTAACTCTTAATTAAACAAAAATAAATAAATAGATAAAATATGTGAAATCTACATGGGGAAAACTTTATAATCTTTTGTCTACATATATCAAAAAGAACGTGAGTTGCAAAGTTATCATATAGGTAATTTTATAACTTTAATGACTGAATATATTTTTAATGTGTTTTTGCATATCGAAAAAAATCAGCGTGTCAACTTAACCCATCACTTTTGATCTAAGCCTATTCGTAAATATTTTGACCCGAACTCGTTTGCCCTGAATATTTAAAAGAAAACCAATGAGCAAAAGCTTAATGCAACCTTTTTCAAGTAGACCCCAATATATATATATTTTTGCCCGTAAACATGTATCAAATATAAAAAATGCTCGCTTTAGTAAACAAGACTCGTGTATCGCCCGGCCACAATGCCTATTACTATGAAAAATTCAATCTTCATTAAGAGCACTCGGTGCAGCTCGCCATTTCCTTCGCCACAGTGACTTGGCACCCTTGCCACACCTCTTTCATCACACCAGGTGAGCTTGTTGTAGCTTGCCACTTTGTTGCTACTCGTCTGCACGATGAAGCAAATAAACGTCCTTTTCGTCCTTGTAAAAAAAATAAAAAAGAATAAAAATTGGTAGTAGTGGGACCCAAATAAGTAAGTTGGAGTTAGTTGTTAGTGGGAAGAGTTAGTTGTGAAGGTTTGTTAAAGTGATGTGACACCCCGTGGTCCCCAAATGAGGAGGTAAACTTCCTCACTACACCCAATGCTCTAAGATATTACGAAATTACATTTAGTTGCAAGAGTGTAGTTTGGAGAGGAAAAACCACTAGAATATAAGATAAGGGTGTGTTTAGGCAAGGTTAAGCTTTTAATATATCCTAACTTGTGCCCCCAGGATATAAGTTAGAAAAAGCCCTTATGTAAGTTTGTTTGTTAACGAAACGTTCAATAGATTTTGAAATCTATAAGCTCTTAGAAAGAGCTTATAAGATGGTTGGGAGCTTTCGAATTACATTCAAATAATACTAATGCCTTTAAATAGGGTTTTGGTCGTAAAATAGCAACTTACTTTTTCAAATGTACTGAGTTAGTACGTGTACTATTTTTTGTTCTACTTAATGTAATATGCTTTTATGTTTTGTTTCAATCTAGTACGTGATGATGACGTGACATACCTAAAAGTCTAATACGTGTTACCATTTATAACGTGACACATCATAATCACGTACTAGATTGGAACAAAACATGAAAGTACGTTACATTAAGTGGAACAAAAAATAGTACACGTATTAACTCGGTACATTAAAAAAAATACATTGCTATTTTACGACAAAACCCTTTTAAATAACACATTCTGAAATGGCTAAGAGATATTAGATGACTAGTTGTATTAAAATATCCGAAAAAAGTTACTTACTCCGTCAAAAAATAATTGTTTCTTGACAAAATCACTTTGTTTAAGAAAAACATAATTATTGCTCGTATTGTTTTCTCTTACTTTTTACATAATAACAGTCATACGGTTTTAACTAATTAATTGTGTAGTGTTTGGTACGTTGTAATTAAAGGGTGAATGAAAAGGATGATTACGTTGAAATGATAAAATGTTGTTTGCTTACATATATAGAATGTAATGATTCATTACAAGGAATGACCCATTATAACAAAATCATTCCTTAGGCCTCCCTTGCCCTTTTTTCATTACATCCGTAATAAAATCAAAATTACATAAAACCAAATCAATAACTGACCATATTAAATCAACTTTTTATCATTAATGGGGGCATTTTAGTCTTTCTATTATGATTCTATTACGTCTTATCAAACAAACCAAACATGATTAATAATTGTAATGAATAATTACATTACACTATTTATTCTATTACATCGTTTATTCTATTCATTAACATTTCATTACGTGCTACCAAACGTACCCTTGTTGTTTTCTTTAAACTTTGTAATAATAATACTATCAAGTAAGGTAATATTTTAATTTACATTTACTTTTTTATTATTATTATTATTATTATTATTATTATTAGTGGATAATTAGTTTGAGACATTTTAAAACAGTAACACGAACTATAATATTGGAACAAATGTAGTAATATTTATAAAACTTACATTTATAAGGATTTGCTCCCCCAAATTACTGTAGCAATCTACAGTAGCAAGCTACAGTGTTTTGTGAGTGAGTGTACAGTGAAATGTACAGTAAACATATTAAAATAATGAAACTATAACCGGCTACCTTCTTTAGCCAGTCGCTCCCACAAGCACTCTCCCTCACCCACAAACACACAGAAACACACACAAATCCGGTTATCTAATCCACCGAAAAACCTCACCGGATTCGGCATCATCATCGAAGGTATCTTCTTAGTATTCTAGATTTCTCCGGAGCCGCAGCGCACACAAACACCAGACACGCACACACCAAATCCTAAAACCAATAATCCATTTATTTTTTCAGGTTGAATTACGTGTTGGTATGGGTTTTTTTTCCCCTTTTGCAGCTTCAATAATCGATTTCAGCGATGGTCCAGCAGGTATTTTGCAGCTTTTGATTTCTTAGTTTTACCTTTTCTTCGATTTTGGATGCCTTTCATTAGTTTCGTGTGTAAACAAATGCTTAACAATTAGTACAACTTATGCATATATAAAAATTAGATTTCAAAATTAGGGTTTTCGCATAAATTGGGGTTTTGCTGATTTCCTGTTTTTTTGGGTAGATTTTAGGGGATTTAATAAGCGTTGAGCTTATGGTTTATTTATAAGACATGATTTGAAGATGTTTGGACTACCTTAGTTTCCCTCCTTATGAACTTATTTAATCTTTGTGAAGCTGATAAGGTTTTTTTTTTTGTGCTTGCCAAGTTGCTGCCTTCACCTTATGGCGCCATTTGTTCCTCGACTTGAACATGCCGTGACTGATGTTGAGGTGATTTTTATTTCTCTTTTATTTGTACCATGTTTTTTTTTGGTTGGAAATATGTGTTATTAGTTGTTGAAGTGCTTATGTCATAATTAGCAGTTTCACATTTTAGTTGGGACAGAAAGCTGAAGAATTAGGACTGGAAGTATACTGTTGTTTCAATACATGTGCTAACTAGAATGTGATTTGGTACAGCCAACTTGGAGTGGAAGATGCGCTCACGACCATCAAGCAGTAGCAGGTTTCTTGCAGACACAAAAAGATAGGTTCGGCCTTACAATATCAAACCGCAGCTTATTTTATATTATCACTTATATGTTGCTACTGTGAATATATGTTTGCTTGAAATATATGTTGCTACTGCGACTGCCTGACTCAAAAGATAATTGATATATGTATACAATTGACTTGGCTTATGATGTCCTCTTTTATTAGTCAGTTTTACCAATGTTTATGCACTAAACATTCCGTACAGATCTTGCTTCTTGACACACACAAAGATAAGATATAATATAACCTTACTAAATACCTTCCTATAAAATAGCTTATGTTCATTTGATAAAAAAACCAGGTTCTGTACACTTATAATTTATAAACTTGGATTCACATACTATAAATGTTGTCTAATATGCTAAATATGCGCATACTGAACCACCCACTTAGTACAACAAATTGTTGGATCCATACAAGTAGTTAATCCTCAGTACTCTCAAGCGTTACTACATATATTTGATGCTTAAGAATTAACATATTTAGTAATTTTTGCCTTTTGATCATTTTGTTTCTTTTTCAATCAGGATATAGCGGTTTAAGTTTATTTCGGTAATGAATACAGTGAGAAGATGTTGCAGGAATACAATACAGGTAACCGATATTAACCTTAGACTAAAGGTTCTCAATAGTCAGTAGGTTCAAATATATAAGCACAACATCCTTAATATATTATGTGTATATACCTCATATTGACGAATAAATAAATTCTTAAATTTACAAAAGTATATTCGACTATTCCAAGCTTCTTACATCAATTATGTACAAAGAATTTATCAATTTTTCAATAGGAGCTTTTTAAATCGTATCTATTACTCTACTGTGATAGCCTATGAAATTAAAGTAAAACAAAAAAAGGAGAAAAAAAAGATGGACAGGTTAAGCAAACCTGTTCTGACCCATTTTGAAAGTTTCAACATTTAGACCTGTTATAGTGTGAGGTGTCTTTAACTAAAGAAAAAAGGAACTCGCTTAACTCGCTAAGCCTTCAGAACAAATAGTGGACCTGAATTCAACAACTAATGTTTGTGTTTATTGTTTATACAGAGCCTGAAGACGTTGTAACTGATAAAAGTCAACGCACGGCCGGAACTTGGGATGGCCTGTGACCAACGCAGTCAACTTCTGCTGGGCAAAACGGTTCGCAGGTACGCAATAAATCAAAAAAGCAAAGGACTTGACGAATGTCACGTTCACTTATTAAGAGAAATTAGTGATACGAAGATAAGTACAATTTTTTGAAATAACACATCACCAGGTTTTATGATATCACAATTTTGGATGACCTATTTATTAATGAGAGAAACACTAGCAGAGTAAATAAGCCAAATATAGGTACCTGTTCAGCGTGTCTATTGTTATTTTGCCAACTTCTGTTAATTACAGTGGACCTAAAGTGCATATTATATTTGCAAAGATGCTAATGCCTATTATTATTGTTTTATTTTCTTGCCTTAGCATCTTTGCAAATAAAACATGGTAATGTGTTACTTCACGTTAGTCATGTATTGATCAATCGTGATTTTAATTGCTGTCTATTTTTTGAACTTAGAGTCAAGAAGAGGATCCAAAGCAACTTTGACAATCAGCGATTATTGGATGGCATGTTGAGGCTGCATTGTCGTCCGTACCCGGAAGAAGGGAAAATATCAGTTATGAACATCTTGATCAAGAAAAAAGGAAGATAACTACTTTTTTCAGATAAGTAGTACTTTCTAATTAAAATGCCATTTAGTAGTCCATGTTTATTGTTATGAAATGGCATATAGTTATAAAACATTAGTGGATTATGAATGTTAAATGTTGGTTACATGCTTCCTACAACAGATCCGCATTTTGGCTGTGGACCTAATTTTTTCTATAACATTTGTGCAACAAATGCACATACACCTTATGTATGCAAACCGCTATCGCAATCTTCCAGTTATGAAATATTGTTGTCACCATTTCCACTTTCCGACACTTACTTACAGCAACATAAACGGCTTCTTTAATCAAGTATGTTTTAACTTTAGTTGAGAATGACATACTTGAGTAGACTATTACATCAGAGGGTTGATGGATACATGTATCAATAGGTAAGCATGCTTTAGCAAATCACCCCGCGGCAACGCGCGGGTGATCCACCTCGTAATTTTACATTTGTCAAACATTTATAAAACATACATTTATCAGGCTGTACTGTAGCTTGCTACAGTAGCGCAAAGCTACAGTAAAAGCACTCACAATGAACAGTAGAATGTACAGTACTAACGGTCGTTAAGTTACTGTACATTCTACTGTTCATCCGTTAATTTTTTTTTTTTTTTTTTTTTTTTTTTAACTACTTATTTGACAAAACATCCCGCGGCAACGCGCGGGTGATCCACCTCGTGTTAAAACATTTGTCAAACATGTTAAAACAACAGCTTCAACTGCCTATTAATTTTGTCACACATAACTTTAGAAAACATACTTTATAGTGGTTTCTTTGTCATTTTAACAGAAATGACACTTGTATAAAAGTCAAAATACACCAAACCACAAACCAATAGTCATCTCCATAGTCATAAAACTGAACATTCAATTGTACAAAGTTAAATAATTCGAAAAGATGGTGACATCCAAACCATTTTTCCATTAAAAATAAAAATAAATAATAGAGAGAATTGCAAAAATCGTCTTTAAAGTTTGGCTAAATTGCACATTTCGTCTTAGATGTTTGAAAAGTGCAAGGATCGTCTCTTGGGAAACATTTGGTGCAAATATCGTCCCCACAAGGACGATACTTGCACCAAAGGTTTCCCCAAAAAAGACGATACTTGCACCAAAAGTTTACTGGAACTCTGAGACGAAATGTTCAATTTGACCAAACTTTGGAGACGATTTTTGCAATTCTCTCTAAATAATACAGTAAACAATGTAGACTCAGCATGTTTATAATAATCAACTCAGACTTTTATTACTCAATAAAGAAACAAAAAAGAGGAGCAACATCAAGTGCTTTGCATATTCTATGTAGGTTTTGACAGGGACAGATAAAAGGGTCTAGTCTACAGTTAGGAGAATGTTCCAACAATCTAAAAGACACATCATCTATGTATTCTTATCTTAGAACATAAAAAAGAAAACACAGACAGTTTAAGGTGAAATGAAATCTTTGTTTGGGAGTCCAGGGAAAGTGAGTGGGCTTGTGTTGAGGATGGGTCAGTGTTTGTTTGCTGCTGCTTCTGTTGCTGTCATGTCTTCTGCTTCTGGATTTGCTACTTCTACTTCCTTCTGGTCTTGCTCACTTTATTTCTCTTTCTTAAACTAACACTAGTTTATAGTAGTATGTTTGTGTTTTGATCTTGTTTTTGCTTTAAGTTGCATATGTAGTTTCATAGCTTTTGCCTAAAACATTAAGGGATTGTGTTTACACCAAATGGCTTGTGTCCTAGTGGTACCCTTGTTGTGTGAAAAAGCTCCCCAACCAAATGATTGTGGGTTCAAGTCCTGCTTAGGACATGTGAGATAGTTGTGGTGTATAAATTGTGAGATAGTTGCCATTCTAAAAAATAAAATAAAAAGGGATTGTGTTTACTTACTGTTTGTTTGATGAACTTACAAAGCTTATTTGGTGCGGATTATTTGTCATAAGCCCAATTTTTGCCTTTTAGCTATTAGCTTTTTTCCCTCTTTAGAAACTCATAAGTCAGAAAATAAGCACAAAAATTTTGGGCTTTCAAGTAGTAAGCCGAACCAAATAAGCTTTCGTAGTTATAGGGGTATGTAATGATAGTTTAATCTACTTTTAATAATAGTTATAGGGTTATAAGGAAAGTTATGTTTATTTCATTGTCCTTTTGGGCTCTCCAATGTCAAGGAAACCGTAATCTAGGTTCTTGAATTAGGGGGCAAGTGGGATTGCTTATGGTTTTTAGATAATCGGAACTGGATAAACAGTTCTGACAGAACGCAATGTAGGATATGGTGTTTGCATTTGCTCAGAAATTATCTAAACACAGTAATCAGATAAGCAGTTGTCTGAGCGTTTGGAAAGCCTGTATATTAAAGCGGTAAAACTGCGAAACGATTAGAATCTAATAAGCAGTTTGAATAAGCCACTCCCAAAATAATCCTCAATTAACCGAAAATTCATAAGAAGATTGCTTCTATTAAAAACTCAAAACTGATGCATTTGCACTACCAAAATGCGATAAGCTGATTAACAATTTTAGTAAGCATTCCCAAAAACCCCCTTAGCGTGTGAAATCATGTATGCAATAAGCCGCTGATTAGATTATGGGTGCAAAGATTATGTGTGCAAGCATAAAGATTGTAACTTTATGTTCATCTTTAATTTCAGCTATCTAATTGCAGCAATGGGACTACAAGTTTTGTGGAGTTTTGGACTTGCCTGTCTTGATATTCATGCTCTGAGATTAAACAAAGATCTGCACAATCATATATTCTTAAGCCTCCTTGTGGTTGGTGACTGGGTTAGTAGTTTCACTTTTCACGCTTCGTAACAAAATCATTATTAATCGGCTGATATATAATGTTTTTAACCTTTTTAGCACACAATGATTGTTTAATCTTCGCTACTTCTGTTGATATTATGCGGCTTTCATTTTGCATCATGTCACAACTTCCGGACATGCATATAATCCTTCCTTTTATGGTTACACCATCACAGTTGCACCTGTCTTTAATGTAATGCCATTTTATCCTGTTAGCTACGAGTGAATGCATTTAAAACGTTATGACCAGCCTACTTATAAACCGTATTACCTATGCAAGGGCATTATTGTCATTAGTTGTCCAAGAGCGTATGATTATTATTTATTAGAAGTGTTTTGGGATAGAGTTGTTTGAATATCTATACGTTCATGGACGGAACTATGTACTCGCCCCCCCCCCCCCCCCCCCCCCCCCCCCAAAAAAAAAAAAAAAAAATGTTCAAGTTCCGTCTATGTATACGTTCTTTGATGGCGTGGACCATCCAGCCATTTCACGGGGGTTTGGTGAGAGGACTTTCATTATTCAGAAGTAAAACTAACAGTCCAAAAGGCAGTTTACGAATTAATTCAGAAAAGTGGCACTATACTAAGTTCATGACTTCACGTACATGATTACACTACCACATACACTCTAACCAGATAATGCTCTACCTTGGTCAGAAGTTGGCATGGCCTACAAGAATTGATAGCACCGCGATTCTATTGTGTTTATTGATCATGTTCACATAGTGATTTTGTTGTTATAGTTGAATCTATTTTAGATTTTATAAATTCAATGTTCAAATGATGACATGCTTTGTGATTATAACTTGTAACAATACATGATGCAGGTGACAGCGATTCTATCGCTTGCAGCTGCTAGCTCATCGGCTGGAGTGTTGGTTGTGTTTATTAAGGACACTGAAATCTGCAGAGTACAGCCCACATTGTCATGTAACACGTTCCAGGTCTCCATAGCTTTGGCTTTTGTGGCATGGTTTCTTCTTGCAGTTTCATCGTATGTCATGTTTTGGTTGTTGGCCACCATTTGATTTGGAATGTGCAAATTTCTCAACTGTAAAAATGGTAATTTCTGAGTAAAGACCTATTTTTGGCTGTATGTTTGAGTTCTTGCAGACCAAACATATAATCTTGTGAGTTAAGATGCACAATTAGTTCCTGTGTTGGCCCCAAAATGCCCAGTCTTTGGCCCCGGTCGAGCAGGCGGTTTATTCAGGCTAGTTTGGTTACATTCAGTTATAAAGGTTTGATCCTTTGGCCCATTGACTAAAAGTTGTTTCTTTTGCTGTGATATTGAAGTAAATTTGTAATGTCATATACAAATTTAAGTCCCGTAGCGGTTGGACTGAATCATCTCAAGCTGAGATCATAAGATTAATATAGCTTGTGATATTGTCTCACACGAATAAATGTGCCTCATAAAACATCTCCGTTATGATTTAAGATATGGGCTTGACCTTTTTGTTGTTAGATAACATAACTATAGCTCAATGCTACTACGACCGTGAGTACGATCGTAAGCAAAATATATGTAGGATCGGTCTAGGGTCGTCCGCAATGTAGGATGGTATGCATGATCGATCGACAAGTGATCCGATCTTTTACCAAAGCGGCAAAGCCCCGTTTTTTTTTATTTTTCATTATCGTCACTTAAGCCAAACAATGAAAGTAATATTTCATATTATAAGAGAGGAATGTTTTTTAGCAATCAATTTTTTTATTGACTAATATGAGAGCTTAATCTCTGGTCAATAAAAGTTAAAATTGAACTAATTTAGTTAATATCATGATAAAATTCAGCGGATAATTCGTTATTATAAAAAACATGAAGGTATGCATGGTCTTGTAAGTTATTTTTTGATTTTATTTTATAATTACATGTAAACAAATGTTTTATTATGATTGGTTAATAGAATTTACAATCAAAACTTAAACTTCGAAAAATGGTTAATCTTAAATCTAATTTTATAGACTTGAGTGTAAAATCTTCAATTAACAGAATTTAATTTTTTTTTATATATTAATAAATACCTTGTGTATCTTAAAGCTTTTTAAAAAACATATATTATTATTATTATTATTATACAAGAAATTAATAGAGAGCTGAGATACTATCTGAGCCCTCACACATCTAGCAATAGCAAAGCCAAGTATACTACATTGTTATTGTTATTGTTATTGTTTGTTATTGTTATTGTTAAATTGATTGTAATGCTAAATATTTCATAAATACAAGCCTTCAAAATATCAAACTAAACCACTCAAACAATAACATTAAAATCAAAATTTGATCATACTTTCAAGCCCGAACAAATGTTGTTGAAAAATTATTTTTAGTTACAATCATAGTTCGAACCTAATCGCATTTTGTCACCCATGGGTACATGGGTTAAAAAAAATAAAATACACTAAACTCAAATTCATTTAATTGTAATACCTTAAATCTGTGAGATGCACAAGATTATAAATATTAAAATGAGAGCACGACATATAAGTAGACATCATACAAAATATAATTATTAATTGTATTTATAATCGGAACTTCTTACATGCACATGCATTAAAATATACATAACATATGGAAAACTTGTGCATGGTGTCTAAATTGAATTTTATTCGTGTCGAAACTCCATGAAACTCCATGCGTACACAAGATTAATAGCTAGGAAAGTAAATAACCGATTCATATTCTAGTTAAACTATAGAAAATTGCGAACACTCTAAGTCAAAATTTCAGGAAATCGCATTTAGTGATCTCATGTCAACCTTCATCGCTCCATGTTATAGATTGATGGTTTATGTACGGCTCATGTGTTTTGAAACATTTATACCCATGTTGTGTTTCCTATCTTGCTAAATCGTTAATGTAACGAATGAAACTTGACATGTTTGTGCTTCCTATCTTTCTAAATCGTGAGACTATTTTTGGGCACTAGTCACTTGTGACCCTTATTCAGGGGCGGAGCTAGAACTTTGTTGTCGAGGGGGCAAAATATGATAATTTTTAGAAACTACACTAAAAATTGGTCCGTTGGGGGGGGGGGGGGTGCAAATTACAAAAATAGCCGAAAGTTTTCAAAAATTTACACTACAATTTTTTTCACCGGGGTCACGTGACCCCCCGGACCCCCCTTTATCTCCGCCCTTGCCCCTATTGAGGGTGAATTGGGTGGTGCGTGAGCCAAGCAAAAGACCGGGATCAAAGGTGAGAGGCTCATCACTCGGGTATTGTGTAAAATTGGGCATATTTTAAATGTTTTTATTATTAATTATTTGGTTTGTAAGTGTGTGGAGGTATTTTTGTATAAAAGATGGTATTTTAATGAATGGTGATAGAAATTGTGACAATTGAAGGTGAAAAGTAAAAAAGAGCGCTGGGAGGTAAATGGTGAGAGAAAGTAGATGTGACGCTGAGGTGGAAGATGAAGTTGTACGAGCTTCACTTGAATGCTGAGTACAAATGTAAAATAGTTTGACACACGTTATGAGTGCTGAGTGGATATTAAATTGTCTAGCTTTAAACTTAATAATTACCTTGTGTCTCATGCTCAATTTGATACAATTTCTTTTTAGACAAAAATACACCGTTGGTCCCTAAACTTTCCATGAAACATCACAGGGCACCTTTACTTTTTTTTTAGTCGTCAGGCGTCCAAAACTTGAGATTTTGAGTCTGAATGCGTCCCTCCAGCACTATTTGCTATTTTGTTTTGTTTTTAGTGAAGGGCATAATAGTCATTTCATATATTTGGGTTATTATTCATGCAAATCTCCTCCTGTACTCTTCTTCCATACATGAAAACCTTCAGCCTATGTTGTAAATTGCATTTTTAACGTCATAATTGTAAGAAGTCTATTGATCATAGTTTTTTAAATGGTTGTCACGTTAAATCAGTAACAATGTAAATATGTAATACAATAACTTATCATCTGGAATCAGTCTTGACATGTACCAACGTTTGAACTATGAACTATCGATGATTATTTAGTGTTATATACACACCACATGAGTTTTCCGATGTCTTCGATCTCTATGTGACTGGATCATGCCTTTTTTACTTGTCATTTTCTGCATAAAAATATGTTTTCTGCATATGCTTTAGGTCTGCAAGATAAATATACATCGCACTGAATCGAATTGAAAGGTTTAATAGATATTACTATGAGAATATAACTATGAGACTGTGAGACTGATAAATATATATGCAGAATATAGTAGTTTTCTTAGTTAATTTCATGTCGTTTTTATTTATTTTCCATATTTAGTTGTAAAACCTAGTTAAAAAGCATGTTTTCTTCATTCTCAGTGTAATATAAGTGATCCTTAATATAAATTTCAAGTTATCTTAGTTATATTCAAAATTTGCAAATTTTAGTGAAAATCTCATTTGTACTTAAAAGGTATTGAAATGTGTTGTTTCCTGTTCCATTGAACTCATTTAACTTATTTATAAGCTTTTATAAGCTTAGGAAGTACGTAGACATGTTTTTAATCAAAATATCAAAAATACTCAAAAATACTAAAAAAAAATCAGTGGAAAATCAAAATCAAAAAAGAAGAAAGAAGAGCATGGAGCAGGGTTTATCTTGTATGGCCTTGGGTTTAGTGCTTCATTGGAAGCTATAGGTTGTGATTTGATGACCTGGTTCCCTTGTTCTAAGCAGGATGTGTAAGCCATAATCTTAATTTTTACATTTTACTGTAGATGTCCTTATTCACTGCTTATCTCTGTGTTTTCATGCTTATTTAGTGTATTTTAGTTAAATTACTGCTTAATATTGCCTACTTGTTCATTAGTTTTCTTTGTGCTCATTTTTACTCATAACTGCCAAAAATTGCATACCTTTGATTCCTTTGAAGTTGTGGTTAAGATTGGTGTTTTTGTGATTTACTTGGCTTATAACATCATATTAAGTACTTATGAATCAGTATCATGGCTTAAATCAGTCTAATCCTTTGAAAATCACAAATCAAATAGTTTTAAAGGGGTGTTTGGTAAAAGGGTGTTCAATGAGTTCCCTTGTATTTCAGTGATAACTTTTGGTTCAATCATGTCATATTAGGTTCTAATAGAACAGTCAAACCATAAAATACAGGTCTCATTCATATAAAAGTCAATATCCACTTTAATTTCCATTTTAGCTTCACTGTTTGCATTTTAGGATTGCATAATCATTAATTCACTTGCATAAATTGTTTTCATAGCTTGAATTAGTCTCATCATAGCTTATAACTACATATTAGAGCAGCTAGGATAGATTAAATTTCATGTAAGTCAACATATTCAAAAACTTGAAAAAGGTCAAAAAGTCGCAAACAGCAGATTTAGTTTTTTATTTTTCATTTCCTCAATTTTCAACCAAATCTCACAAAATTTTGGGATAATGTACTCTAATATCTTGTTTACTTAGTGGTATTTTTATTTTAATTTTTATATTTTTTTACAGGTCTTAAACCACTTTTCAGGGCTGCAAAAACTTAGTCCGTAACAGCAATTTAGTTTTTTAATTTTCATTTCCTCAATTTTCAACCAAATCTCATAAAACTCTGGAATTAACTGATTTGGAAGCTTGTTTAATTAGTGATATATTTATTTTATTTTTTAGATTTTTTTTTTGGTTGGCTTTTGAGGTGCCGTAAAATGAGCTTTTAGGGACTGTTTGGGATTGCTTGTTTATGCTTATTAGTGTTTCTCACTGTTTGGGATTGCTCATTATGATTATTCTGTAATTTGTTCCAGAACCACATTATTCTTAAGTTTGACGTTAAAGATGCAATTTACAGCATAGGCTGAAGGTTTCCTGTATGGAAGAAGAGTAGAGGAGGAGATTTGCATGAATAATAACCCAAATATATGAAATGACCGTTATGCTCTTCACTAAAAACAAAACAACAAATAGTGCTGGAGGGACGCATTCAGACTCAAAATCTCAAGTTTTGGATGCCTGGCGACTAAATTTTTTTTTCAAGGTGCTCTGTGATGTTTCATGGAAAGTTTATGGACCAACGGTGTATTTTTGTCTTCTTTTTATTATCAATTTTTGCATCGGATCAATCATGTGTTTCAATCCAAATATATAATTTGACTTTGCATTATACATGTGATTGTAGGTACAAGAAAATGACACTTGAAAAAAGTGTTCAATCAAGACACCTCCTTTGATAAGACTTGCACACCATCGTATAAACATTCAATAATCATTTTATTAGAAGTTTGTAGGTTTTTGAAGTTACGTTATTCTCTACCTACCAACTTTGGATACGAGTTTTATATCAAAAAAAAAAAAAAAAAAAAAAAAAAAAAAAAAAAAAAAAAAACTTTATCTTACGATCATACTTAAATGTTTTGACATTAAATTTCAAGAGTTGCTATAACAACATCCCTATAGTACACAGTATAAACCGTTATGCACACAGTACAACAATGTTATACACACAGTACAACCCTTCTACGCATAAAAGGGTGTGATATAGGAGGTTTGGGGTGTTTGTATAGATTCCCCCTTAAATTCCGTTTAGATGAAACCAAATGTAATAAGATTATGTGGTGGTAGTGTGATCGGCCACGTGTTATATTAACGTTACATCAACATTCACTCACATCATTAAAACTTCGTTGTAATTAACACTAAATCCACTACAGAAACATACAACATTTAATACATAAATACATCCTACAACACACTCAAACGCACAAAACAAAGAGTAGATTTCATTTGGTTGTCGGTACTCAATATAACCAAACCAACCAAAAATTTAGATGACCACGTTGATCATGTGCAGGCATAGTAAGAATAACACGTTGTAAGGCACCAATCATGCGTGAACTTTTACCCTCATATATCATATAGGAATGAATCAATGAGGAATAGGAAGTTCATTCTACATTTATCATATGCGACTCTCAACAAGGAAATTACGATTTACGGCTTCCCAAAATCTTAATTGTCTCTCGACTTAATAGTCTACCATTCGGAAGTTGCATTATGAGTGTACTAAACTAGCCAAAATAAAAACTCTTTTTTTGCTATGTTAAATGAGTAGTTTATTCATAAAGGCATGTGACGGAAAACTACTTCGTAATATTTGCAGTGTGTTGCATCAAAGCCAACTCAAACCTTGGGCCACGTATGTTATTCTCTTTAGCTCCCTGAGAGGCTGCCAGATGCAGGGTAAGTGTTTCTCCTAGTATTGGGGCTGTCAGGGTAGGCAGTTTAGTTAGGAAAACTTTCAGGTCTTGAAACGCTACGTCAGCTTCCTTAGTCATGTCGTATGTTTTGGTTTTGTTGTGCTCAGTCAGGACTTTGAAGAATGGCAGCTTCTTGTCAGTCGCTTTTGATAGGAATCGACTTAGACCTACGAGTTTGCCATTCATGCTTTGTAACTCTTTCAGGTTCCTGGTCGGGGCCAGGTCTAAGACGTCCTGAATCTTTTTTGGGTTTGCTCTGATTTCGCTAGAGTCGATTATGTGACCTAGGAATTTTTCTTCCTCTACCCTAAATGTACGTTTAGTTGGGTTTAGCTTCTTGTTGATTCATATGAGGTTTTGGAATGTTTCAATGATGTCACACAGTAATGCTTCTTTAATGACCATGTCATCTACATATGCTTCCAAGTTGACCCCAATTTGTGCCATGAACTCCCTATCTATTAGTGACTGATAGGTAACATACGCGTTCTTGAGGCCAATGGACATTTTGGTGTAGAAGTAGATACCCTCGTTGGTGGAAAATGAAATTTTCTCCACATCAGTTTTTTCATAAGTATCTAATGGGAACCTTTGTATGCCCTTCAAAAGGACTTACATTTTAAATCAGCTAGGGATTCCACTTTCCAGTCTATATGAGGCAATGGGTAGTGTCTTTTGGGCAGCCTTGTTCAGGCTAGTGAAGTCGATACACGTACGCCATACTCCGTTGGATTTTGTTACCATAGTTGGGTTTGCCACCTAGGTCTAGTATTTCACATGGCATAGGATGCCTGCTTGAATGAGGTCCTTGACTTGAAAGTCCATGGCCTTGGTCCTTTCAAGAAAGAGAATGTGCCTCTTCTACTTTATAAGAACCGCAGATTGGTTCAGGCCCAAGCTATGTTCCGCGAACTCTCTAGAGACACCCATCATATTCGACGATTTCCAGGAAAATACATCTAGTATGTTTGCTAGCAATTGCACGAGTTGATTTTTTTAGTTTTGGTGGTAGATTAGCACCAATTGTGATGGGTTGGTCTGGGAAGTCAGGGTTGATGACAACCTTTTCTTCGTTGGGATTGTCCCCTGGGATAGCTTCCTATTATATTTACTTTACATTACTTTCCTTAACTTTTGCAGCCAAGCTCGCATCCTTGCCAATGTAGTCACTTTTCACGATGGCTAACCTTGCCTTTGTTGAAAACTAGACGACTGGCCTGATGACTGAGACTTCCATGCTGAACTTTTGAATTACTGGCCTTCCTATTAGCGTTGTACTTTGACATTGACTTTACAATATAAAAGTCCATCATGATTTTCATTGATAGTAGGTGTGTCCCGACTGTGAATTCTAGAGTGATAACGCCTTAACAATAGGAACTTTCGCCTGAGAAGCCAATTAATGGAGTCTTTGGGGGCCTGAGATCACACCTAACGTGTTTTGGAAGCTGGTTGAAGTAGTGCTCGCACATAATATCGAATGAGCTTCCCCTATCCACATATATTATGTTAACTTTTTATGAAGCTATCATTGTTGTGATGTTAATTGGGTCAGAGGATGGGATGAATGAGTCCCATGGAATGTTTCACGATGGGAGTTGTTGCCAGTCTTCCATGAATTCACTACTTCTTTTAATGTCTGATTGCCATGACTGAATCATATTGACGTGTCTCGCTGGCTCATCAAAGGATTCGTTAGGTATTTAGCCTAGGGCCTGATTTGAGTATTTCCTACCAGGGGGTATCTGGGTAGGTAAATTGCTATGGGATGTGGTACCCTGAGAGGGTGGACCAAGTGGCGACAACGTGTATTTTTTAGCTAAGTATAGGGTTAAACTAGCCTGAAGGTGGGTGCTGGGTGGTAATGTGCTATGAACATTGGGTATATGGGTATATGAAGGAATGTAAATAGATGGACATGCGTTTTCCTGAGAGCCGGTTATATGTGTAACTCGAGTATGATGTTGTCTTCCTCCATATTGTACCTCTGACCCTGACGTGTTATTTGACAACAACGTCTAAAACTCTACCATCTGACCCTGAGTTAACCCATAAACTTGTAACTCTCCCTGAAACCATGTGAGCTTTTGCTGAAAAGGTACTGCATGTAAGCTGATGTGGTTGCTTTTTGTATGCATCTCTCCAAGTGATCCTTTTGTTGAGTTCCTTGTTGGCTAATGAACGTTGTTTTCTAGCTTTTGTGGACCATTTATACAGAGAATGAAATCTTCTACTTTGAATGATCTAAGGTGGTTGATGTTTGTTTTGAAAACTATGCGAGGATTGTTCACGAGACATGTTGGTTTGAAACTTTTTAGAAAGGAAAAAAAAGTATGCTTTTTTTAGATGAGAAAATGAATAAAAATAAGTGAAAGTTTATGGCTATTTTGTATCATGTCTCTACGGATGGCGTCATGTTTACATATGGTATGTAAAACGAGATTAAAGATGGTTTGGGGAGGTTATGTTGTTCGGTTTCCCGTATTAAATGGTAAGGACCTAAAGGTGTGATTAAGAATTATGAGCTTGGGTAACGCAAACAAAAAATTGTGTAGTGTATGTTTACTATGTGAAATAGTATGTGTGAGTAGAAAGAATCTGGAGATTCGCGAATCCCCTCAATGGTGAGGGGTGCCTTTTATTTATAAAAAGGCATTAGATTTTAAGGATAAACCCATGTGGATGATCAAACGACTGTAAGACAAGCTATGTGTTGATCATCCGATTCCGGTGTGTAGACAAGAATACAGATGGCAACTACTCTTTGGTTCATATCAGGTCGTGCCCGCCTCCCCTATTCTTGTTGGTGTGTCTCCCACTACTAGATGTCAGATGGTACATCTTGGACATTAGTGACAGGTGGGAGACAGTTGTCTCACACATGCCCGCTACGTGCCCTGAGTGGTCTTCCCAGGCTGTACGAAGCCTGAGAACGTGATCGGGTTTATCAAATGTTGATAACGAGCCTTACTAAGTTTGTGTGATGGGCTTGACTCTGACGTATAGTTAATGGGTTTTGGCCATTAATATTGATACGCTATCACGTTATAAATGTTATATTGTGATTAGTTAATAGAATTTACGATCAAACTTTAAACTTTTAAAAAAGGGCTAATCATAAATCTAATTTTATTGATTTAAATGTAAAATCCTCAATTTACATAATTTTAAAAAATTATTATATATATAACAAATACCTTAGGTACGTTAAACTTTTAAAATAATAATAATAATAATAATAATAATAATAATAATAATAATAATAATAATTATTATTATTATTATTATTATTATTATTATTATTATTATTATTATTATTATTATTATTATTATTATTATTATTATTATTATTATCACTTTATTAGATGCTCATAGGATTTTAAAAGAAAATAGCAGGGAGCCGCGAAATTATTATTATTATTATTATTATTATTATTATTATTATTATTATTATTATTATTCATAAATTGATCGTAATGTTAAAAATTTCGTAAATGTACGTCTTAAAAATATTAAGCTAAAGCACTGTTATTGAATGTACGCACGTGATTAATAAAACATATATAAACACTTATATTCACTAAATTTGAATTATGCTATAATATTAAATTAACTACCCAAACGATAACATTAAAATCAAAATTCGATCATACTTTCAAACCCTAATAACAAATGTAGTTGAATAATAATTTTTAGTTATAATCATAGTCTGAACCTAATTCGCATTTTATAACATGTGCGTACACGGGTTAAAAAATTAATATACGCTAAACTTAAAGTAATTTAATTGTAATAACCTTAAATCTGTAGATGCACGAGATTATGAATATCAAAATGAGAACACAACTTATAAGTAGACACCACACAAATATAGTTGAAATATAATCATTAATTGTAGTTATTCTCAGAACTTCATATGTGCATGGGCATAAAATAATACATAACATACTTAAAACCTGTGCATGGTGTCTAAATTAAATTTTAATCGTGTCGAAACCTTGTGCATATACGAGATTTATAACTTGAAAAGTAGATAAACGATTCATATTCTAATTAAACTATAGAAAATTGTGAATACTCTGTCAAAATTTCAGAAAATCATTTAGGCTAAACACAGTAGTGTGGAATCGATCGATCACCATGAAGGTCGATCTCGATCGTTCCTATTGTGGGAGAAAAAGACGATCGATCGCCACTTTTTTGGGAGAAAAAGGTTGTCCATGCGATCTAAATCGTCCAACTTGTGTTTTGTGTTTATTTCGTCCAAGATTTTTTTTCTTTCAATAAACATAAATTCATACTCTATAAAACTTGTAATGTTTTATAAATTTGGTATTGTAATGTTAAAATATTTAAATCTTATTTGATACAGAAGTGAAAATACATTAAACATTGAATTGAAAATACAAATTATAGATTAATACAAACCACGATACGGAAATGAAAATGAAAATACAAATTACAATGAAAAGTCTGTGTTATAACCTTCGTCGTAAGGATCATAACCCTTTGCAATCGTGCTCTCTTTCCACTCGTTGTACAAGATGTCAAATAAGTTGTTCTTGCTGTATTCTGCTTCCCTTGCTTCTTGATCCTTACGAGCAGCTTTCTCCCGTGCTGCATTTTCTTCCATTTCTCTTAATACTTCTTCATCCTGAGCAAGTAGTCGTTGTTGTTCCTCAGTTAGTTGAAACGGATTGTCTTGTTGTCCCTCCACTGGTTCCTCTTTTGTTGGAAAAATCGAAATGATATCTGTTGGTGAAGTGTTCACCGTGTTTTCGGGAAATTGTTGGGAGAAGTTGTTTTCGGAAAATTGTTAGGAGAAGTTGTTTTCGTTGGGAAATTGTTGGGAGAAGTTTTCTTGAGACATTGTTGAGAATCTGTGATAAGAAGTTGTGTGTGTGTGAGTTATGTGTGAGAGAAACAAAGCAGAGTGTGGGTATATATAAGGAATTTTTTTAATATAAAATTGAATTTGAATATGAGTTTTGAATCCTCCCGCTCGTACTGATCTCATGCCAACCTTCGTCGCTCCATGTTATAGATTAATGGTTTATGTGTTAATCTTTTGAAACTATGGCCCATGTTTTTTGAAAGGTTTAGACCCAAGTTGTGTTTTGTATATTGCTAAATTGTTAATGTAGCCGATGAAACTTGACATGTTTTTGTGTTATACACTACTATTATTATGGTATTTGAGGTTTCAACTTTGACATTTTCGTTAAGATACCATATGAGCTTATCTTGAACTTTGAGTACACATGTAAAATATTTTGACACGTTTATCCCTTATTAAACTAACATGACAAATTGGTTATTTTGCGATTTGATTTTGACAGCCTTGCTATAGCCATCTTAATCTCAACTTAAGAGGTATTAATCCATTATTATTATTGCATGTTGAATTGGACCTTGTGCACCTTATGAGTGCTGAGTACAGATATAGGCAATCGCATATATCAATTGTCTAGCTTTAAACTTAGTTACCTTGTGTTTGAAGCTCAATTTGATGCAATTTTCCTTTTATTATCAATTTTTGCATTGGATAAACATATCTACCAATCATGTGTTTCTAGCACATTATCCAAATACTCATGTAATTTGACTTTGCATTATTCATGTGATTGTAGATACAAGAAAATGACACTCTAATCCATGAGGTCCCCTTTTAACTATTCACATTCTTTTTTCTTTTTTAGCAAAGAGAGGTCCCCTTTATATTATTCACATTCTTTATATTGTTCACATTCAATAATCATTTTATTAGAAGTTTGTAGGTTTTTTGAAGTAACATTATTCTCTACCTACCAACTTTGGATACCAGTTTTCTATCAATAAGGCAAAAGGAAAAAACAAGTTACATTATCGTACAATCAAATGTTTTGACATTTTGACATTAAATTTCGTTAGATGAAACCAAATGTAATATGTGGTGGTTGTGTGATAGGCCAGGTGTTATATCCATAGACCGGAACGTGAACTTTTTTTAGGGGCCGAATCGGAGATTTGTTTATAATCTCAACTAAATTACCTCTAAAACCTATAATATTTACACTAGGTACCACAAATTTTGGGGGCCTGGACCCTCCCATGCCCCTACATAGTTCCGTCCATGGTTATATCAGTATTACATCAACATTCACTCTCATCATTAGTTCTTCGCAGTAATTAACACTAAATCCACTACACAAACATGCAACACTCAAAATATAAATAAATCCCACAACACGCTTAAACACACGATTAATGAGTTGATTTCGTTTGGTTGCCAATAATGCCCAATATAACCAAACCAACCAAAAATTTGGATGACCACGCATGATCATGCACATAAGTACTAAGAATTTACTACAATGTGTTGTAAGGCACTAATCATGCGTGAACTTTTACCCTCATGACGTGGGTCTAAGACATGTCATACAGAATTGAATCAATGCCAACTCAAAACTGATGCATTTGCACTAATAAAACACGTTGTAAGGGCACCATCAGTGTGTTGCATCAAAGCCAACTCAGACCCGGGGCCACACATGTTACTCTCCTTGGCAAGACTTTGTAATCTATGGGACCAATGGACCATCCCACATTCAATATCCACTTTTCATATGCAGTATAGGAATGTATGCACCCTTATCACATTTGAAGCTGAGAACATATGATTCACGTGCATACCAAACATTGGACATAGTGGCACTATGAATATTAACTAAAGGAAAATGCTAAACATTCCTACATTAGGGGGGAGGGAGTGGTCCAAAGTTTACCAAACTTTGCCAAATTGCCACATCATCATCTACCAATCACAACCTTCCAACTCAAACTTTACCAAAGTTTACCAAACTTTACCAAAATGGTGGCGGCGGTGTTACCGAAATTTGCCGAGCATTAAAACCATAAAACATTAAAACCTCTACATTAATTTCTACTTTACAAAGAAGAAGCAGCAAACGTGGGCCCAACTTTTCCTTCGGCAAAAGTCACCGATTCCACCCTTGCCCGAATCTTGCCGAAGGTCCGGCGGCGGTGTTACCGATTTTTGCCGAGCTTCACCGAGACTTTGCCGATCCCACTCCCTCCACTCTTATCATCCTACAAAGTGTCCTACTCACAGGATCCTGTCAAGTGACAGAACTTACGGTTTGGATACAGAAAGAGAATGAGAGAAAAAATATATCATATTGTTGTGAGTGTAGGAGAATTTGTAGGATGAAAATGTAGGAATGTGTAGCAAAAGCTCTTAAAAGTATACTCATTTAACTGAAACAAAATAACTTATTAATATTTCTTGAATGAATTTTGTATCATGCTACACATAAAAGAAGATCATACTTGTACCCATAACAAAAAGTACAGAACCCTTTTAACATCTGATCTTTGAGCCTGCTAATGAGGTCCTTTTGCTGACAATGTTACACCTTACAAAACAAAGCTCAAAAAACGAACAAAATAAAACACAACTTAAGGAGACACAATTAGAAACTAAACTTCTGAACACATCAGCTAAATATATCGACAGAATCTTCACATAACTATCTCCGGCTTCAAGATGCTAGCCTTGATCTCCTTATGTGGCAGAACCACACCCCCATTGCTGTACACCTCGTCACAAACATGCACGTCTTCTCCAAGTATCGTCATGTTCTCAACCCGGGCCCATTGTCCCACAGTCGAGTGCCAGCCGATGATACTACTTGAGATGCACGCATGCTTCTTGATACGAGCACCACGCATCACAGTGCACCTGGAGAGTCTGACACCTGACTCAACCACACAGCCAGGTCCGATTGCGACATCTGGCCCAATCAAACATCCTTCACCAATCTTGGCACTTTCATCAACAATGACGTTGCCCACAATATGTGCGCCACTAGCAAGTTTAACTGGTGCATTCTTTCTTAAAGAGTCAAGGTAAAGCCTTAAACCCGTGATGTAATCCTTTGGTTGTCCAATGTCCATCCAGAACCCTGGCAGAACCATAGCATACAGAAGCTTTTCGGAAGCGATTTTTGGGAAGGTTTCTTTCTCGATTGAAGTGGGCTTCAGTTCAATTCGGTCAAGAACAGATGGGTTCAGTAGATAAATACCAGCATTGATCTTGTTACCAACAAACATTTTTGGTTTTTCAACAAATCTTTCAACTTGTCCTGTTGATTCCTCCATAACCACCACACCATATTTGGAAGGCTCGTCCACCTGTTCATTTAATTCCATCCCAAATCGTCAAAATCCATCAAATTTTAAATAAATGATCCAAAACGGGTTACATAATTGAGCTCATATTTACCTTGGTCACCATGATTGAAGCTTCACCACCATGGGACTTGTGGAATGCAATCATCTGTTTCAAGGGATATTCACTGATAACATCACTGTTAAGAACAAAAAACGGCTCTCCAGCATCATCTAGTAGCTTGTCTCGGGCTAAGGCCAAGGGCCCTGCAGTGCCAAGTGGCTCCGTCTCTTGTGAGCACGAAATCTTTATCCCGAGCTTAGTCTCAAAATCCTTTAGAAAGTTAAGCATGACCTGCATAAAACAACACGTACATAAATTTGTTGCATACTTACGGATGACTTATAAAAGTACAACAAATTCTAAAGGAAAGAGCAAAAAGCTTCAAACTTTACCTCTGGCTGGTAATTGATAGCCAGAACCACTTCAGTAACTCCTATAGCCTTCAAAGCCTCAATCTGATACAAATCACAGTATGCACGATATCAGTATATAACATTTTTTTATAAGCTTAATGTTGAACAAAAAAGAGGGTATGTATGAACATTTACCTGGTGAAGGATCATGGGTTTGTTGCCAAAATCAACAAGTGGCTTGGGGACGCTGAGAGTTAATGGTCTCAAACGAGTTCCGAATCCTCCAACAAGAATGAGTGCCTTCATTTTGAGAAGCTTCTGCAGTAAAACAAGAATTATCAGAAACTAAAAGAGAGAATGCAACAGAAAGCCATTCGAATCCTTTCAATTTAAAGTGCTAAACTAAGAAAGATGAATAACCACGAAACATTTAGTTAGCGTCTTCTAGATGATCAATTGCGTTAAAAGTGCTATATTCAGTTAAAAAGATAAATATGTCGGTGATTGAATTGACGGTGTATATTAAAATTGACTTGTATTCATTACACTCTTAGAATAGGATAACGGGTTTGGAAAGAAATCTCGAGGGCGTAAAAATGGAATGTGAAACGGCACGCACCATCATTTGAAATCTTGATGAGTATGACATCACATCAATTTTCTTACAGCTTTAATGCAGATCTCAATCAGGCAGATAGAAACATTCACTTTTGATTTTTTTTTAACCACAATCTGGAACCCTTATAAACCTTTCAGGGTACTTATGACGTAAACTGGTATGCATATATTACATATATTTACAACAGGGTAACAAAATAACAAGTCAACAACAAAAGTCAGATCAAACACCAACAGGGCAAACAATAAGATTCAAGACTTTATGTTGTGATCTTATGATCAATTTTATGCAAGATCTATATGTGATTGATATATATTACTAGTAACTAGTAGTACTTGTTAGAAGGCAAATATGATTGGGTAAAAATGAACCATAATTCACATACCAAACAACTAATAATTCAATTAAACAGACAACATAAGAGAAGCAAACACAATAATTCACCAGATCAGATCTGTTCTTTAAACAAATCAAAACCTTAACAATTTCACAACATTAAATTTCACAATTCAAAACAAAGATCCAAAACTTATAAACCCCAATTCACATTAATCAAACCTACATTGTACAATACCTTTAAAAAACCAAATCACTAAAAAAACATATATTGAAACCAGCAAACAAAAAAAGATAAGTTACCTTGGAGACAAAAATAAACCCCAAATGAAAATGAAAAAGATAAAATGGTGGTTCAGGGGTTTTACAGGCACTTTATTTTTATTTTATAAAGAAAACAAGAAGCTTCTTGGATAAATGATTTGATTGATTGATTGAATGAATGAATAATTATTTGGCTTACCCATACATACACATATATATACAACCCCCCTGTATATTACGTACGGTATATTCTCATAGTCATATTTAGATTTGGCATAAATCCATAATTATCCAGCTAGGATGTTATATATTTTTCCCAACAAAACAACACATATTTAATGTTTCTTGTTGTAACTAAATAAATTGTAATGACATTTTGTTTTGAATACAACTAGTTTAAAGTAGCTTATAAAAATAATATCTTTTTATAATCTCCATCTTCAGCATCAGCTCCGGCATCATCTCCAATTTTAGCAACAATTACTTTCACCAAATATACCCTATATTATTTTACAAAGTTTTGATATTAAAAGCATAAACTTATGATCAAATGAGAACAACTTTAAAATGAAAAAGATGATAAATAGCTATAATTACACATTAGAGATGCATCGACTTGAATTAGATACATCTTAATCTTTTAGATGCACCATAATACATTTTTAGCTAAAAATTAGATGCATATACGTCTATTAGATGCATTTCATCAAATTAGAAGAATCTTATGTATTTTTCGTCCTCTACGGGTCAAATTTGTTGCTAGTACTACTTTGCATCTTTTTCACTTTAAAACCACTTTCGAAACTAATTGGGATGAATATAAATAAATAGAGATGCATCTAATTCAAGTCGATGCATCTCAAATATGTGGTTCATTTTTCTCATTTCAAGTTTTCTTCTCACTGGATCCTTACCCTAAAAGCATATTCATTTTAATGTTATCTTTACTACTATATAATGCATTTGTGACTATTCTATAATTAGAAATACTTAAAATTCAGACTTTTACTTGCTTATTATGGAAGGATTTCAAAATTAATTGGTTAGAAAGCAGGTTGTTTAAAAAGTTTGTTATAAAGCAAGTTGGTTAAAAGTTTGTTATAAAGCGGTTGGTTGTTCAAACTAAAATTATTTGGCTTAACCATCTCTACTTATAAAGCATAAAACAACTAAATGTGTAACTGAATAATCAAATAACGCAAAATATAGTCACATGTACTTATCGCCGCATTGAACGGGTACCGTTCTAGTATGAGTTTAAAACACGTTCTCTATATAATCTTAACAAATAAAGTCCTATCCATTTATAATAAGTATGAAATAATATATTGTGTTATATTCATTATATAAATAATCATATAATGCTACACATTTAATTATTTTCAAATTAATTAACATTTATTTCCTTGCATAAATTTATTGCATTCTCAACAAAAATTTGTTGATTTTTCAACATGAACAGTTTCTTGCAATTAATTTATCAACTTTTAGTATAAATTTAAATGATATAATTATACACAACACAAGAGATTACACCTGTAACAACTATTTTATAAGAAAAAACTAAAAATAAAAAGAAAGAAAAAACAAAAAAGAGAGACGTAAATCTTAAACACAAAACCCAATCCGTTAATTATATTTCTTAAAAGAAAAACGGTTTGTAAATCTAAGCTCTCAAAGGACATACGAGCGTGTCTAATAATGAAATACGAATGTGACAATTTATATATGTGCATGACGGAGAAAATGATTAGATGTTAATTAGTGAATAAATTTTACTTATTAATGAACCGATTTATTCTATATACTTGTATGCGTTCATTTCTAAGGAAATAAATAACAAAATACGTATTTTTATTTGAAATTTTATCAATTTTGTCAATCGTAGTCTTATAGGTTTTGATTAAACTTAAAAGAATTTCAAAACTATCATTCAGCATTGTATTTGAGTTCTGCTAACAAGTATCCAATGAGAGCACACGCTCCCATGTAATTAGCAGACGCAAAATTTCTTATTGATTCAAACTGACATTTAATTCACAAAAAACTACAAGATAATTACTATATTTAAACACAATTATCATTTTAGTAAGCTTGGATTTTTTCTTTATGTAAATGTTAACATTTATCTACTAGACACATGTAAGCAAAACTCTTTTTATTAACACACAATCTAAATATATAATTACAGTATATGCGTTTTAGTAAGAGGTATCATAATTAGGGCATGCTTGATAGGGGTTATAGGGGTGATGAATGAGAAAATAATGAAAAAAATATGCTTGGTAGAGTATAATGCAATGACCCATTAATAGGCCATTATCAAATAAATTGGAATGAATACTTTTTTTCCCCCTTTTCCCATCGCTATCATTGTTTTTCAATTTCCTTTTCCCTTTCACTTTTCCGAGTTTGAACCAAACACATCCTAAAAGTGCTTGAAACATATACAGTAATAAAATTAACCATAAGACCTAATACTTTGGTTAACAAAACGTTAAGTGAAAATAAGATTACGAGAATATATGGTTAAGTCACGCACATATGAGTTTAAAACGCGCTCTCTATATAATCTTAACAAATAAAGTCCTATCCATTTATAATAAGTATGAAATAATATATTGTATTCTATTCATTATATAAATAATCATATAATGCTACACATTTAATAATTTTCAAATTAATTAACATTTATTTCCTAGCATAAATTTATTGCATTCTCAAACAAAAATTTGTTGATTTTTCAACATGAATAGTTCCTTGCAATTAATTTATCGACTTTTAGTAGAAATTTAAATGATATAATTATACACAACACAAGAGATTACACATGTAACAACTATTCTATAAGAAAAAACTAAAAAAAAATAAAAAATAAAAAAAATTGTAAACACAAAAACCAATCCGTTAATTATATTTCTTAAAAGAAAAACGGTTTGTAAATCTAAGCTCTCAAAGGACTTACGAGCGTGTCTAATAATGAAATATGAATATGTGACAATTTATAGATATACATGACGGAGAAAATGATTAGATGTTAATAAGTGAATAAATTTTACTTATTATTAATGAGCTGATTTATTATATATACTTGTATGCGTTCATTTCTAAGGAAATAAATAACAAAATATGTATTTTTATATGAAATTTTATCAATTTAATAAATCGTAGTCTTATAGATTTTGATTAAACTTAAAAGAATTTCAAAACTATCATTCAGCATTGTATTTGAGTTCTGCTAACAAGTAGCCAATGAGAGCACAGGCTAACATGTAATTAGCAGACACAATTTCTTATTGATTCAAACCGACATTAACTCACAAAAACTACAAGATAATTACTATATTTAAACACAATTATCATTTTAGTAGCTCAGATTTTCTTTTTATTTAGAAATTAATATTTATCTACTAGACAAATGTCCGCAAAACTCGTTTTATTAAATACATAATTTAAATACTCATATAATTACACAATATGAGTTTTAGTAAGGTGTCATATTTAAAAGTGCTTCAAACATATATAAGATTAACCATAAGACCTAATACTCTTTGGTTAACAAAACGTTATTTTATTGCCATTTATTTAGAAAAGGTTGGTGTAATTTGAAGGCAGGCACATAGATTTGTTTGGCGTTTACGGGGTAAAAGTTTGCGGATTGTTTCTTTTCTACGTATTGAAAAAGTCGCTTCACGTTCACATATGCTCAAAGATTAGAGGGACCCGCAACTAGGCCTTTTATGATTTTATCAAACCATACAGAATATATAAAGGGAATTTGCTTATAAATAGTAAATATTTTAAAAATAACAATAGTAAATATTATTAGAATAAAACGTTATTTATAAAGGATTAATTTAATGTATTACCCTACTTTTATCATTAATTTCATATATACCCAAAATGCAAATATTGAATGCATAATGTATAATATTTTTAATGCATGTTTGAGTATATATAAAATTTCCAACTAAAAGAACAAGAGATATGTAATTGCCCATATAAAAGTCAATGCAATTTATTAAATATCTAAATATATAATTATAATAATTTAAATAATACTTTTTTTGTTTTCATTTACTCTACAACTATATATACATTAAAAAAGTTGCACACACATATTAACGCTATTATACATTATCGCCGGTATACGCGATTAACTGTCTAGCTTTTTCTAAAATATTTTATTGATCTTAACATATGATTGCGTTTAATTTAGCATATTGTCATGTATCTTCACTTAAATAAAAAGAATTAGAACTAACTACAATAACAAATTTTAAATGCACTTACAAAAGTATATATATTTTCTTTGAAATTGTCTTTGTAATTTGAAATATGTGACTATAATTATTTATCACATTTCTCATTTTAATTATTTTTCTAACTGCACCATTTTCTTTGAGACTTTTATGTATAAGTTATCCTCATAGTAATTTTATAATATAAATTTATACTACTCATTTCGTGTAAAAAAATGTTCACTTTGTAATGCATAAAGTTTTAAAAATTTTCACATCAATCAAATATTATCTTCACTTACTAAACTAGTATTTTTTTATTGATTAAAATTTAACTAGCGGGGTAGCCCGCACTTTGCCGCGGATTTGTTATTTTTTTTTATGGTGTTGTATTTTTCTTTGTATTTTTGTTTTGTATTGTTTTTGTTATTTGTTTTTTTTTTTTTAAACAAAAATGAATGACCGCATAATAAAATATTCTTGTGCAAGTTTTGTATTTTTTTTATTTAAGGAAAATTATTCATAGTTTCAAAAAAAAAAAAGCTACAGTACATATGCTACAGTACTGCTACAGTACGTACAACACGGAACAGCACAGTGTGCACTATTCATCCAACTGTTTCGTACAACTAAAATATGCGTGTTACTGTTCATATGAACAGTAAAACTGCCTAATTAATATATTTATAATATAATATAATTATAATGTAGAGATTTATTTAGTGATATTTCAAAATAGAAAAATAAATATTTATTTTTACTCATGAAGTAACATTAGTTGCCAAAGTGTACGTTGCCAAAGAGAGACAAAAGTTGTGTCGGTTGTAACCTGTAACACATGGAAGCTGACAGTGTCAGCATAACGAAAGCCATGTTCCACAATTGACAACTTGCCATTGCTTCTTTTTTATCATTAGTATTTCATTTCTGTATCATTAATGTTGATATTTACATTATTAGGTAGGTGTGTATTTTACTCCGTAGAATTTATGTTTTAGAGCCTTCGGTAAGGTAACACACTTTGGTGTGTTAAGCCTTAACTCACCAACTTAACACACTGTGTTACCTTACCATCACTGAAAGTTAAGAGGTGTGTTAACTCGCTTGGGCAAGCGGTTAACGCACGTTAACATTGTATAAAAAAAAAAAAAAAAAAAAAAAAAAAAAAAAATTACAATCAAGCCCAACGACTAGTTTTTTTTTAAAAAAAACTTTCATTTCCACCCCCTATATTATCTGACCGTTTGTAAACGGCTAAAAAAAAAAAAAAAAAAAAAAAAAAAAAACCCATTTTATTACAACTATAAATACCCCTTCACCCCCACAATATTTTTTCACACTTTCACAACTATTTTCATCTACAATACTCTTCTATTAGCAAAAAAAAAAAAAGAATGTCGGGTGGCAACAACAACTCGTTTACGAATCTTCTCGGTGGTAGGTGGAATCACCCATACGCGGGTTCTTCATCAAATCCAAACGACGGTTCGGCACCACCGATGTGGGGTAACCCACAAGATTCCCAATATTGGACCGAAAGTTAACAAAGCGACTTCAATTACAATTTCCAAAATCTTCAATTCTCCCAAAACTCACAACATTCCCAAACGGAAACATATGAAGTTCCAGAAACACCAACCTCTCCTTAAAAACCAAAAAGCCGTGGAAAACGTAAGGCAAAAAAATCCAAAGACCCTGTTGAAGACAAGGATGCAGGTGCTGGAAAAAAGGGGGTGGAACGTTGGACGCCAAATGAGGAAAAGTTGCTTGCTGAGTGTTGGATTGCGTGTTCAGAGGATTCGCTGTTGGGGATTTCACAAACCAAGGAAACGTTATGGCAACGTATAAGAGGCGAGTTCAATAGATTAAGTCCAAAAGAACGCAACAAACATATGCTACAATCAAAGTGGAAAACGTTGAACCGTGATTGTACTAAGTTCAACGCTTTTTACAAAAAGGCACAACGCGAGATAAAGAGTGGGGAAAATGAGGTGGATGCCATAACACGTGCTCACCAACTCTATCGTCAAGAAAACCCGTTGTTCGCCAATGAAGACGCTTGGACGGTGTTGCGCAAACATCGAAAATGGGACGCACCTGAAGCGATTGTTTTAACCGGCGACGTCCCAAGCCAAACAAATGAGTTTTTGTTTGGTCATGACGAAGAACCACGGCCCATTGGCAAAAAAAGGGCCGCCAAGAAACAAAAATCTGAGGCCACGACAAGCACCGGAGCCACGGCTAGTACCGGTGGGTCCATTTCTTCGTTAGCTTTTGCGGATATGTTGCGCGCCGAGTTCAGGTCGAAGCGTGAAGAGGCGAGTAAGGCGTATCAGGCGACAGCCGAAAATCAAGCCGCACAACAAAGGATGAAAGAGCTAGAATTTTTGATGCTCGACACCACCGACAAAGATCCACATTGAGTGGCATTCGTTAATGCAGAAAAGGATCGAATCGCCATGAAACTTGGGTTGCCTCCGCGTCAATTATGAATAATTATGTGATGTAGTGTTTTATTGATTTCGTTTTTTTTAGATCGTTATTTTTTATTTTTTTTTAATTTCGTAATGTAATGTAATGTTGTGTTTTAAATAAATGAAGTGTTTGTTAAAATTTGGGGTTGAAATTGAAAATATTTGGGGTGGAGGTGAGTTAAGGTGAGTTATAGGTGAGTAGCCTTACCGGGGTGGAAAGTCAAGAGTTAAGGTTAAAAGGGAAAAGCTGACGTGGCGCTGAGGTGGCAGTGTGTTAAGACTTAACACACCACCACCTTACCGCGTGCTCTTATATTGCACCTCGTGGATTATAATTAACATTCATGTTTTCTATACGTATATATCACTAAAGATGTTTTGTGTTTTATATTTCTAGCTTGCCAATGTTAGTCATCACCAATATTATTATTAAATATTTCTAGTTAATACGTTGTTTAGTTATCTAAGGTTTAACTTGTTTATGAGGATATATAGTCTATTGCCCATACGCAATCCATTGTATAGACGTTGATGGGTCTCATTTTTCTAGTCTTTCTTTAGAGTCGCTAACTATTCATCGTGATTACCTTGACACCGAAGAAGAGCTAATTAGAATGCTAATTATAGATCCGATACTTATGGTAACATGTTCTCCTGCTCTCTCTATTTTTGTTGAGTAATTAAGCATATGGCTATATGAATATGTTTCTAATAATTTGATCAGAATATTTGAATAATGAGATCCAAAATTTGTCATCTATGTGTTGTTTAAGCTAGGGGTGAGTATGAACCGTACCGCAATCCGCAAACCGCAAAATCCGCACCGCAAAAACCGATCCACAACAAAAACCGACGGTGCGGTTCTTGAAATTAGAAAAACCGCATTTTGCGGTGTGGGTTAGGTTTTCACCGAAAAACCGCACCAAAATAACCGCACCGCACCACTCTGTCATATTCAAATATATTTTTTTTATTTTTTAGAATAACACACTAAAATTTATAATTTTTTTATGATAAAATGATTTTGTTTACACGTTTATAATAAATTATTTTAAACATATTTTAATTGTTAATTATTATCTGAGTATTTAGGTAATATAACTTATATTTTTCAATCAATTTATCATCGAAGTTTATAAAGTTATCATCTCATCTGACTTTTACTATTGTATAAATTTATAATTTCATACTAACACTCTTTCAACACATCATGTAACCTTATGACATATTTATTCTATAATAAATATATACCAAAAATTATAATTTGGAGAAAAAAAAAACAAGAAAAATCTTTGACCAAAAAACCGCAAAAACCTGCAAAACCGCATAAACCACAAAAACCGATACAGCAAAACCGCACGGATGTGGATTCTCATTTTTTAAAGACCGTAATTGTGGATGCGGGTTGGTTTTTATAAAAAACCGCACCAACCCGCACCATGCTCACCCCTAGTTTAAGCAGATCAAGTGCTTATACTATGGCTGTCAAACACAAATTGATAATAGGAATAACTAAAACCATCCATATAAAAATGCATATATTTTAAAAATTACAAAGTTTCGACTCACAAAAAGAAAAGAAAAATGACATATCATCAATGTTCTTCAAGTCAACTTTTTTTTACTTCTATTAGTTATCACTTTATTAGATAACTAATTTCAATTTTATGCAGCGATTTTGTTGTCGTGTGCTGCTGGAGTACTTAAAGAAAACATACGTGACCGCAAACGTTACATTATATTAAGTAACGAAAAATAAAATAAAATTTATACAAACTAGTATATCTCCTCTCACCTCTATTTATAAAGCTGATGAGGTACAATCCGTATCAAATTCGAATTTCATAAGATGGTTATACGCTTGACTTGCAAGCTAAGCAACTAGTTTTCAAACTTAAGTACAATCCTAAACTCCATCTAAACTAAATGCAATTAAACCCCTTATTAAAATACTTAGGCACTAACAATACTCAACATCTTCATCAAATGCTGGAACCTCGAACAGGGGACCGCCTTGTTAACCAGGCCTTGTACTTTAGTAATTTCTCGAGTTTAGCTTCCTTAGACTTTATTTTCTTCCTTCCAGCAATATTACCCTCTGAACCCTCTTGACTGGGTACTCCGGTTTCCATAATGTCTGCCCTGACCTTTGCTCAAAGGTGTACCTGATAATTTACCAAACATTTCGTGTTTGTCTTTCCTTCAAGTTGTTTAACCTTCAACTTTCTTTGAGTCACTGCCAAATCATCTTTACTATCTTAAGTTACCTCAACTTCACGATTTTCCTAAGCTCGTTGCAGTTCCACCTCAAACAAAACACGCTTTTGAACATATACTCCATGGAATCCTGTTTAAACACCAACACCAAGTTGCTTAAACCCAACTTGTTTTGAACCTCCATGATTTTGTACAACATCCCAATTAGCTTTTCGATGTTAAACCTAGAACTCGTACTAGCCATTCTTATTTAACCATACTTTAACCTTGTCAAGTTGATTTAACCATTTAGAAACCCTAAAGACTCAACTTTTTCAACAAGACACACAAGTCGTGTGCTAAACCCGCTTTCTTGTAAAGTGTGATCTACTAACCTTTAGACAACCTTAAAGCTTTGATTTTTCCACCTCAAATCTCATGTGGACAGGACCAAAGCGAAAAAAACATAGCACAAAGTACAACATTTTCTACTATGGATATATGAATACAATTGGTCTCTTATACAATGAAGCGATAACTAACCCTGTATCTGGCATAAACATCCATTTTTCCTTTGGGCGAAAACCAGTTCTCGAAAAATCCACGATTTTTCAAACGTAGTCAAAGTCATCATTGCCCCATATGTCCGTGTAATATTTGTCGTGATACCCTAACTCTTGCAATAACTATTGTCGAATTACGGGCCATAGATTTTCCTTGAGACCTAGATGGACGACAACAGACCGAAATCCACAGTTTCCATCACCTATGACATCATTAAAACTTGTGATGTAGCGATGGAAAATATTTGGAATATGATCGATTAAGTTTGAGACTTAACCCAGGTTCTTGGTTTAAGTTTGAGACTATTGTAGATTCTGAATAATTATGTCGATTGGGATCTACGGTTGATAGAACAAAATGATTCGTTTTTCTTTGTTTCTTTCTTATGTGCAGGCGTTCACAAGTATTTCTGTGAAAAACAGGTTGACGAATTGATATTGTTTCTGGATTTGATATCCCTCTTAACTTTGATAAAAGAGTTTTTTTTTGGCAATCTTCGATTGTTGATGATAAACTTACTTGAAGTTTTGCACCTACTCATCACAAGTAGGATCATTTTCATGTGTAGCATCTAGCTAGTGTTCCCTAGAAAATATCAATACAATTTAGTGGAATAGATATATCTACAATCATTAAAAATAATTCATATAAATTACCAATATTTATGAGAAAAAATAACTTGATAACCATGAATCTAATATAAAATACCGTTATTATAATAGTTGGTTAGTTTCGTATGCACATGTTTTGTATGTTTGACACGCTAAAAGTTAGTTAGTTGATAGTTGATACGACCAATAGAAACTGACAATGTACCAATATAAGCTATATTATTGAAATAATAAATTATTAATAAGAAAATATCAAAATGATTCTAGCCACCTCATGCACACAAAAACAGACGCACAACACTCACTTTAACCTTATCTATATACTAAAAAATTACGAAGCTGAATAAATAAAGTCATCAATAAATTTTGACTTGATTGTGTGACACAATAACGACTTATTTTACGATTTTTTAAAATAAAAATAAAGACTATAATTTAAAACGAAAAGAGTAATAAATTTTGACTATGCAATACTTAAAAGGAGGGGAAGTGATTTGCACACTTCAATAAATTATTGAGACACTCTAAATTAGAGTGTCTTGTCATTTATACCCTCACATTACTTTTACTTATTTTTATCATGTGAGGGTATAAATGGCAATACATTCTATTTTAGAGTGTCCTAATCATTTATAAGAGTGTGCAAATCACCTCCTTAAAAGGAGACACTTTATTTTGCATATCCTAATTTTGTTGCATACAAATGGAAAAATCCACACCATCCATCTAGTTTAATCTAATGGTGGGGATTAACCTAAGATTAAATAAAAAAGTTCATGTTTTTTTTTATCTTTTTTTTCTTTCTTTTTTTTTCGTCTTTTTTTCACGCTTTTATAATTTTTTTGTTTCTTTCTCTTTTTTTTTTTTTTTACTTTTTTTTTGTTTCTTTTTTCTTTTACATGCTTCTTTTTTTTTGTTTTTTCATTTCTTTTTTCTTTTTTTGTTATAATTCACGTTTTTTTTTTCTAATAAATTTTTTTCGCTTTCATATATTTTAGTCTCTTTTAATACGTTTTCGTCCGTTTTCATACGTTTTTGTCTGTTCTCGCCCATTTTCATATATTTTCGCCCATTTTCTTATGTTTTCGTCCGTTTACATACATTTTTGTCCGTTTTCATACGTTTTCATCCGCTTTCTTACGTTTTCGCCCATTAACGTCTGTTTTCATATGTTTTCTTACATTTCCGTTTGTTTTCATACGTTTTCGTCCGTTTTCATACATTTTCGTTCGTTTTAATACATTTTCGACCATTTTCTTTCGTTTTCGTCCATTTCTAATACGTCTTCGTCCGTTTTCGGACGTGTTTTTACGCTTTCATACGTTTTCGTCCGTTTATTCGCTCATTTTCTTATGTTTTCGTTCGTTTTCATACGTTTTCGTCCGTTTTAATCCATCTTCTTTCGTTTTCGTCCAATTTTCAAACGTTTTTGTCCTTTTCATACATGTTCTTACACTTTCATACGTTTTCTTCCATTTTCATACATTTTCGTTCGTTTTCTTACGTTTTCGTTCACTT
This sequence comes from Artemisia argyi, assembly GCA_030686995.1. Lineage (NCBI taxonomy): Eukaryota > Viridiplantae > Streptophyta > Magnoliopsida > Asterales > Asteraceae > Artemisia > Artemisia argyi. The sequence continues at coordinate 646,892 of JARVZY010002731.1, read as the reverse complement.
TTTCATTCGTTTTCGTCCGTCTTTAAATGTTTTTGGCAATTTTCATACGTTTTAATATGTTTCTAAATATCACAAGTGATGTTCTGAATATCACAAGTGATGTTCTGAATATCACAAAGTGATATTCTGTGATATTGAGAATATCACAAGTGATATTCTGAATATCACAAGCGATTTTCTGTGATATGCAGAATATCACAAGTGATACTATGAGTACCACAATGACATTCTGGATATTGTAAGTAATATTTTGTGATATTCAGAGTATCACAAGTGATATTCTGAATATAATAATTGATTTTTTGAATTTGACAAGTGATATTCAACAAATGTTTTGTAACATGAAAATCACATGTGATATTTAGAAAATCACAAATGATATTTATTCAGAAAATCACAATTGATATTTAGAATATCACCATTGATATTCAGAAAAACACAAATGAAATTCTGAATATCAATTGTGATATTCAGAAACGTTCTCGTCCGTTTTCATCTGTAATCTTTCGTTTTAGTCCATTTTTCATACGCTTTTGTCCGTTTTCATATGTGTTTTTACGCTTTTATACATTTTTGTCTGTTTTCATAGGTATACGTCCGTTTTCTTACATTTTCGTCCATTTTCTTACATTTCTGAATATCACAAGTGATATTCAGTAGTTCTATAATATCACTTGTGATTTTCTGAATATCACTTGCGATATTATAAATATCACTTGTGATTTTCTTATGTTTTCGTCTGCTTTTGTACTTCGTCCATTTTCATACGTATTAGTCTATTTTTTTACGTTTTCGTCCGTTTTTATACGTTTCCGAATATCACAAATGATATTCAGAATATCACTTTTATTTTTATGAATATCAATAGTGATATTCTAAATATCACTTGTGATTTTCTAAATATCACTTGTGATTTTCATGTTACAAAACATTTGTTGAAAATCACTTGTCAAATTCAGAAAATTACTTATGATATTCAGAATATCACTTGTGATACTTTGTATATCACAGAATATTACTTATAATATCCAGAATATCATTTGTGGTACTCATAGTATCAGTTGTGATATTCTCCATATCACAGAAAATCACTTGTAATATTCAGAATATCACTTGTGATATTCAGAATATCACTTGTGATATTCAGAATATCACTTGTGATATTCAAAACATAACTTGTGATATTTAGAATATCACAGAATATCACTTGTGATATTCACAAGTGATTTTCTGTGTTTTTTTATGTTTTCGTACGTTTTTATACGTTTCCGAATATCACAAATGATATTCAGAATATCACTTGTGTTTTTCTGAATATCAATGGTGATATTCTAAATATCACTTGTGATTTTCTGAATATCACTTGTGTTTTTCTGAATATCACTTGTAATTTTCATGTTTAAAAACATTTGTTGAAAATCACTTGTCAAATTCAGAAAATCACTTATAATATTCAGAATATCACTTGTGATACTTTGAATATTACATAATATAATATCACATAATATTACTTATAATATCCAGAATATCATTTGTGGTACTTATAGTATCACTTGTGACATTCTCCATATCACATAAAATCACTTGTGATATTTAGAATATCACTTGTGATATTCAGAATATAACTTGTAATGTTTAGAATATCACAGAATATCACTTGTGATATTCAGAATATAATTTGTGATATTCAGAATATCACTTGTGATATTTAGAAACAGATAAACCTTTGAAAATTGCAAAAAACATTTAAAAACGAACGAAAACGAATGAAAAAACGGACAAAAATATAAGAAACGAACGAAAATGTATAAAAACGGAAGAAAACGTATGCAAGAGTAAAAACGTGTATGAAAAGGACAAAAACGTTTGAAAAATGAACGAAAACAAAAGAAAATGGATGAAAACGAACAAAGACGTAAGAAAACGGGCTAATCTGTATGAAGACGAACAAAAACGTTTGAAAGCGTAAAAACGTCTGAAAACGGACGAAGACGTATGAAAAATGGACGAAAACGAAAGAAAACGGACGAAAATGTATTAAGACGAACGAAAACGTATGAAAACTGACGAAAACGTATGAAAATGAACGAAAATGTAAGAAAACATATGAAAACAGACGTTAACGGGCGAAAACGTAAGAAAGCGGACGAAAACATATGAAAACGGGCGAAAATATATGAAAACGGGCGAAAACGTACGAAAACAAACAAAAACGTATGAAAACAGACGAAAATATATGAAAGCGAAAAAAAACGTTTATTAGGGAAAAAACGTGAATTAGAACGAAATAAATAAAAAATAAATAAAAGCGTGTAAAAAAAAGAAAAGAAGAGGCGTGTAAAAAAAAAAGACACAAAAAAGAAACAAAAAAAAATACAACAAAAGAAAAGAAGAGGCGTGTAAAAAAAAGACACAAAAAGAAACAAAAAAAAAAGAAAAAAGAAAAAAAGATACAACAAAAACTATGTAGCGTGAAAAAAAAGGCAAAAAAAAAATGAAATAAAGAAAGAAAAAAAAGAATAATAAAAAAGACAAGAAGATAAAGAAAAACGGGAAAAAAACATGAACTTATGTTTCCTCATTTAAATCTTACGTTAATATCCACTATTAGATCAAACTAGATGAATGATGAGAATTTGTCCATTGATATGCATCAAAATAAAAGTATGCATTTGAATTTTCCAATACTTAAAATAACCTCTCATGAATTATCTTACCAAAAAAAAGTGCTACAATCCACTTGTGGGCAACGTGACACTATCCACCACTAAAGAAATTCTTTTGTCAAGGGTTTATTGGTATTCACTAAGGGTACTCACCCGATATATAATTATACTACATTTATATATGTTATTTAGGCAAAAGGTCGTTTAGACCCGCGAGACTACTCGAGCTCATATATAAAGCTCGGGCTCAAGCTCATTAAAGCACGGCCATTTCAAACTTTTACCGAAATGATCTCGAGTAGCTCACGAGTATTCCCGCTAGTTTACACGTCTAGTTACTTCTTCCATTCCCTGAACCAAAACAAAAATTGTCCAAATTATGTTAATAGCGTTCATAGTTTTAATAAGTCAAGGAAAAGAAACTTTCATATAAGTCGTCGAATTCATCTTCTAGTGATCACCCACACCCGAGTCGTTGAGAAACAAAGTTTAGCCTGTAATTAGTTTTTCATATTGGACTTGTTTACTTGATTGAAGTTGAACTTGGCCAGATTTTATGACATTGAATTCAAACTAAAGAAAACATAAAATGTCAACTGGGAGTACGTGTATCATAAGAGGAGCTAGCCTAACATGATGCGTTGACTTTACTTTATTTTGACAACTAGTCGGATCTAAGTTAACAAAATCAGGTAGTTTGACACTTATTTGACACAAATACAAGGAATATAGTCAAAATTGAAACTAAAGTATACATAAAAGAAGTCAAAGGGGAGTAACATGGCTGAAAAGTCGTATTCACAACATAAAGGAAGGTCGATTTTCACTCAATGTGACATGCATGGATGCTATCAAATTCAAAACACATAAAACAGCTTGTCCTCTGAAGCGTGTAACTCGATTCATTAGATTACATTATTAGTTTGGAAATATATCGAGATAACTTCATCACTCGTGCAACTATTGAACTTTATTTGAATCCAATGCAACCAGAGCATGACGAGTTGACAATTTTAATCGATTACATTAAAGAGATAATTTAGTTTAAAATGTACCTAAGTTACAACTTATTTAGCGTATATTTATCTAAAATTTTCCTGTTATTTAATGACAGTTATTTAATACTTATGATTTACTAGTATCAAAAAAACTCCACCTAATTAGCGGCAACACATAATGATGTGTCATGTATGTATGCATAAATACATGTACGTCTATTCTTAGTCATAGTTTCCGACTTATTAGCCGATTGATAACTGAATTTAAACTAACTGTTACGCAAGCTTAAACAGGACAAAACCCTCCTTTTCACGTACGATGTTACCGTGACAATTTCAGATTGTTTGCACTTAAATTTGCACATCCATTCATTAAACATACGGAGCATGTTATGGACTCTGTTCTCTAGAGATGGGCCTTATACTCGAAGCCAGAATTGGAGACAGATAATGGGCTGAATTATTACGTATGGTGGTAGTTCATAATTCGCAAATTTGGGCCGAAGCACTTACTATATAGTCCGGTTATAACTCACTTCTATTTCTAATTCTTGAACGGTCTAAGTTTATTAAATTAAAGGTCTCTATAGGAAGAGACCATAGACAAAAAGTAAAACAGAATAACGTTACAAGAATTGCTTAGATTTAATTTCCAGCACAGGTTTTAAAAGTGCGCCTAAGATGTGCCTAGGCTCTAAAGCCCGTGAAGCTCAAACAGTAGGGCTTTTTTTAGAGCGAGGCTCAGGACATTCAAGAGGCTCACTAAGGCTCAACGCCTTGGCTGCGAGGCCCTTATGGGCTTTGGTGTGCCTCATGCGTATGTCAGGATTTATCTATTGTTTTATTCACAAAATTTAAGACTTTGAATGTATACATTTCAAGGTGATGATTTAGAAAAAAATAATCATGTTCATGTTATCTTAAAACTCAACGAAGTTTGGGTTTTTCTTCTGATACATGTAGGTCAGAGTCGAGAAACATTAAGAAAACATATATCATATTATTAGATATCTATGTTAGGAGTAGTTTTATATTGAAGTATTAAGTTTGTGAGACACACTATAAGTGATATAACGCTACTTAAGTTTAGTATATATAGTTTACATTTTTTCTCGACACAATGAGCCTCACATACACGAGGCCCGCGCCTAGTCATGCACCTTGCGCCTAGGCCCCAAGGACCCCTCCGCGCCTTAATGCGCCTTGAGCTTTTTAAAACATTCTAGTCGATCCAACATTAACGAATCAACTTACTTCTGTTAACTATCCAGGTAGGAGACAAGACTATTATGTCATTACCCAGTGTATCTTTTCTCGGAGGCTTGAGATCAAAGCAAATTATATTTTGATACCTCCATATGATTGAGAATGTAGTTTTGTAACCGAATCAAAGAAAGGTTTACTTGCACCTTGAACATCGGTTTGATCGGCCCAAGATATAAGACGCGTCAAGTTCTTTGGATAATTCCAGATGACCACCATTTTAGAACCAAATAATCCATATAATTCTGATTGAACAACTAGCTAGGCAATCAATACAAAGGTGTTGATAATATTCGATTTCACCATCAGATACCGGGCAATGGGCATCATCAATCACTTCTTATCTTTGATATAATCAAATGACCTTTTCGAGATGATTTTGTGTGTGTTAAGACTGGAGTAACTGATGTTTATAAATCAAATTAGACTGCACAAATTAATAACTGTAACACTATTACGACCTAGAAAAATTAATAACTTTACACAAACAGACCGAGTCAAAACCATAAATATAGCAATGACAATGTCAAAACCGTGGACACGAGTGAGCAGTATCATTGACGATTAGAGCAGTGGGTGTGGTCTCGCCACAGCTCCTCGTCGTCCGACGTGGAGCTCGTTGGAGCTCGCCAAGGTACCACCTCCCCCTCGCCACAGCTCGCCGTTGGACTCCTCCTCGTCTGCACGACGAGCTAATTCGTCTGACAAACTGTCAGTTTCTTTCCTTTTTTCTTTTTTTTTTCGGATCTATTAATCCAAATCTTTGCTCTTGTTTTTATTTTGCAAATCTCTGCTCTTGTTTAATGGAGTTTATGTGTGGTGTGGGTTTAAGTGTGTGTGTGGTGTGTGCAGAAGAAGATGATAAAGAAAAACTATCCATGTATTTTTTTTTTTCGCCAGCAAAACTACACGTACCATACTTTATTATTTTGGTTTCAAGATGAAGTTTTGTACGGAGTACTTTTTTTTTTTTTTTTTTTTTTTTTTTTTTTTATTATTTATAAAAAAGTATTTGTATTATTTGAATGTAATGTATTTTTATTTTTAATGAGATAGAATTTAGTTTATTTGGAAATTTTAATAAAAAAATAAATAAAGTTGTAAGTGGTAGAGCTCAAATGAGTAAATTGAGGTCAGTTATGAGTGATGAGGGGTTAGTTGTGAAAATGTGTTGAAGTGATGTGGCACCCGTGAGCTCCAAATGGGAAGTTAATGCCTCATCACCACACCTCTTGCTCTTACACATAAAAGAATAATATTATCGGAAAGCATAGATGGTAAAATTAGTGGTTAACATGAATATACTTAGCAGTATAATAACAAACTATAGTTTAGCAATTAGCAATGTTCGATTAACTAGTTAAATGAAATAGTTTTGAGAGATAAGTACGTATATTAATAGGCGCTCAACTCGAATCCATTTCAACAACTTGTAATTTGATGCACGAACTGGTCTTATTTGTTCTACTACCTATGATATCAAAGAAGCTAAGATTTACGCTGCTGAGCAATATAGAAAATTCTAATACAAGTCTCTTAACTCTTAAATAAGTTTTTAATCACGACTCTATCAAAGCATTCATACAAAATTAAACTAATCACCAGCCGAAATATATTCTTTAAAAAAGTTTAACCAAACTTTAAATAAAAAAGCTACAACAATTATGAGAAGTAAACATATCAACATCAACATATCTCACACGAAACTATTTCAATTCCACTTGCCTTATTCAATTCATCTATACCAATTTTTTCTTCTTCTTTTTAAATATATGTATTCAGTATTTAGCTGGTGGGCTATATGGTTTGTGGTCATACGGTGGCAGCCAATGATACTTAGGAGGTGGCGGCGGTGGAGGTGGAGGAGCTGCACAACCACGACAATTAATGGGACGAGAATAAAAGGCTTTACACTCGGCCACTGATCGTTGTGCCGGCCTATCAGGAATACAATTTTTTCGGTCATCTTTGTCGGCGATCTTGAGACAAATCTTGGGCTCACCCAAGAAGTAGTTATCCGAATACGTGAAATTCTCCAAACGTGGCAACGAGCATATACTAGATGGAATATCACCCGAAAACTTGTTGTGAGCAACATTTAATTGTTCCAAGCTCTTCATTTCTCCTATACTTTCGGGTAACATCCCTTCTAGTGAATTAGAACTCACGTCAAAAACTGTCAACTTCTTCAAAGACCCTATGTCGGGCGTTAAACAACCACTCAATCCAACATTCATTAGAATGATCTCTTCTAAAGTGTTGCTCATCTTCTTTATACTCGAAGGCAAGCAACCTTTGATATTGTTGTTAGCAAAAACCAACACCGAAACAGGAGAATTCCCTAGGTTTATTGGAAAACTAGAATTGAATTGGTTGTTATTCACGAAAATGGCATCAAGTTTAAGGTCATATAGTTTAGAAGGAATGTTGCCTTGGAATTGGTTAAACCGAATATCTAGAAATTTGAGAGAAGGTAGTGAAAGAACCACAGAAGGGAAACTACCCGAAAAGCGGTTATTACTTATATCAAGTTCATAAAGAAGGCGTAGTTTCACAAAAGACTTCGGTACTGTTCCACAAAACTTGTTAGAGTTAATGTGGAACAGTGCGAGGTCAGTGAGTAACCCTAGGTCTTCAGGTAGAGACCCGGAGATGTTTGCATGGTTTAGGTCTATACCAGCGACTGTGGTAACATTTGCATCGTCTAAAGAAGGTGCACAAAACACCCCCGTGTAGTTACACACATTATAGCCATACCAATTGGAAGTGAATCCTTGAGGGTCCGAGGTTATCGAATGTTTCCATGCTTGGAGAGCATAATACGCATTTTGGAGCCTAGGGTTTGGGGGAGATGTTGCTTGATGAGAAAGAGTTGTGAAGAAACCTAGAAGAACAAGAAAAACAAATTTAAGGTGAGGGGAAGGTATGCTCATTTTGGATATTAGTATGTTGTAATTAATGAAGAGGAATGAAACAAGAGTGTTGTATTTAAATGCGATGTGAGATTGTGCTTTTTGAATCCTTAAAAGAAAGTGGTTGGAACTTCGCTAGTGACATGTATACACACAACTACCCTTCACCGAGTTTTATTTTTAGAAAACAGCGTAAATAGATAAATCTCTTCCTAGACATGTAGAGACAAAATACGTTCAAATGAGATGTGTAAATGTTTTGACTTGTGTTTGAAGAGTACTATTTGATGTATAGGTAAGCATCTTAAGCCAAGTCGTAACTACATACCAAGTCTTTTTGTCACTTGTGATAGGTGAAAATGAAAACATGACTAAATTAAGGAGTTGTTACTACTTACTAGATATTATAAAAACATAGGTCAATGGATTAAAATGTTGCATAATGCCATTCCTTGAACGTTTGTTTGACGTTTTCATACACAACTCACGGAAATCTTACAATAGGTTAAGCATTTTTTTTTTTTTTTTAATTTAATTTTATTTATTTATTATTATTTTTTTGATAGAAATATGAAAGGTACACAATCGTAAACACATCCTTAATTAAAATAAAATTTTCGCTTAAAAATAATGTGGTAGTTTTTAATTGTTCAACTATTAGGCAAATACAGGAAAATTATTAATAATGTGTTACTAATGTTATTACACGATTTGATAAATAATCCAACTAAAAATTAATCTATGAAACGCATGGTCGAACTGTCGATTCTGAAACATACATTCTGGACAATGCATACCGTATATATCAATACAAACAGATCAAGTTTGCTTTGGTTGATATGTGTGATTTCTTTATATGAAATAGGAATAATTTTACATATGATATCATGTTAGCTTTTGTTACTTAATTTTCTTTTACTCTTTTTTTAAGAAATTTGCAGCACATCTCAATGTTTTTCTTGGGAGGAAGATTGTGCCGAGAGGCAAGTACAGCTTTTTGCATGCAGGGTGTTCCCTCCCTTCGATGTGACATGTATGCCTTTGCCGAGCTCTTTTACCGTCCACACCCTCCGCCATCTATAATGATAGAGATAATTAGCATTATTTGCTTCCAAGTTTGAGGCAAAACAATCGACATAAAAGATCGTTTCCCCTCTCTCTCTTAAAAAAAAAAAAAGAAAAGAAAAAAAAAAAATCTTAATCATACTATATTATAATTAAGGAAAGCCTACTATTAATAGAAATACTTAAAATCAAGCAATACAACTTCTAAAGCTATAAATATAACAACCAATGCTACTTATAGAAATTTCACTCATATTTAATTATAACATACAATTAGTACTAACATTAATACAATAAATAAATCATTATATACATTAAATACAATTAATTAACTGGTCAATAAATACAATTAACGCACTTATTAAAACACCCCTTACATAAGAAATACAAATTATCAAACATATTGTACAATCAACTTAAACACAATTCCTGCATTAAATGTAACCAATACAAATAATAAAACATATTATACAAATATTCAAGCCCGAACAGGCAATTGGCCAAATGGGCTCGAGCCCGAACAGGCACGGGTCAAACGGGCTCGAGCCCGAACGGATACGAGCTCGAGCCCGAACGAACACGAGCTAAACGAAAATTTTGATATCTGTAAATTTGTTGTCAAAAAATAACATAATAAACTAAAATATGTTCCCATATTGTACAAACCAAGCAAACTACTAAACAAAAAAAGTAAAATAAATAATAAATAAAATAATACAAACTAAGCAAAATTTCATCAAACTTTTGTTTTAAAAAACTAATCAGTAAAACTATTGCCAAAAAACGTACAAATAAAATAAATTATTAGCCGAAAAAATTAAATTATAGGGTGCCCGCAGCTGTATCGCGGGGGACCCTGCTAGTAAGTTATAATTCTAATCAATATTTTTGTTTTGCTCTTGAATAATTAGTACGTCATATGTATTTAATGCATTTTTTTAGTAAAGGGATTCAATACCTTTGATAAATTTTATTAAGTCAAAAAACAAAAACAAATAAGTAAAATGAATGTGGGTGAGTCTCATTGGTGAGTGCTTATTCACTCACTATTTTATAGCTAATTATCGACCCAAAACGACTATTTGAGCTAACAAATGCCAAGAAAACACTTGTTTTTGTGTTGTGAATGTGCAGGAACGGATTTATCAATAAAAGACGAAAAATCACACAAACCGAGCACGAGAGTGGAAGACGGTCAACTAGTCAAAGCTGTGATCTTAAAAGTCAACTTTGGACCCTGAAGAATCTTATTTTGTCAAGATCAGTCCTTGAATTAACTTTGCAAAAATGACAGAATCAGCCCTTGGATTTTCATTATATTACACCTTTGGTCCTTGGAAATCATATTACCAAAAATCTGAAATTACAAAGATTTAAAATCTGGTCCAAATTATATCCCAATCCAAATCCATCTCTTACTAAAGCCCAAGTTTATCATTTTTACCCAAAAGCCCATCACCTAAAATTAATATACCCGGTCCAAATTTATCTCAGGTCAACACTCACAACCTTGGGTCAAATAGTCAACAAGTCAAATGAATAAAAATATTACCCGTGTCTTATTTTCCCCAATTCATTTCACTTACCCAGATGTGAACAGTAACAAGAACCCTAATTACCTTTACTCCCAATATTACAGCAATTAAGGGTAATTAGGTAATCTCACAGGGTTTCTAGAAGCTGACAGAACGTGTCAGAGCGTGGCAGAGTGATAGAAAGCACAAACGGGACAGGTGGCTGCATGTTATTGGGTAGAACGCGTCATCAATCATGATCTAAGGGTGGATATCGTATGGGCAATGATGGATTGAGATTCAAGGGCTTAGATTAAGCTATCAACAAACACACCACACGGATTGCCAACATGGCAATCCGTGAGCTCATCCCTCTCTCATGTAGTATAAATAAGTGTGTTAGGCTAGTGTTATAGGTGTGGAGTCTTGGAGTAGCCAAGCTCTGCCAAAATTTCATTTGATTGTATTTAGATTAGTTTTAGTTGTAATTGTTTTAATATCAATGCAATCAGTTTTTACTTAAATCAATTCTCCTTGTTTTAGTTTACTTGTTATTGTTTTAGCTTAAAACTTTCTAGCTTTCAAGTAATTTCAGAATGTTTACATTTCATTTAAGATAGCTTTCAATTTCAGTTTATAAATAATTTAGAAATTTCTTTAAATCAGTTAATGATAAAAGTAGTTTTAAATTGGAAATCTGTTTCATAAAAGTAAATTGTAGTAGTTTGAATTTCATAAAAAGTTCCATAGCTTTTAAAAGGATGTTTTAAGTTTCATTTGTTCATGAGAAACTCAGTCAATATTTGGTCAACTGTTTTTGTTGATTGGATTCAGAAGGTTTTTCTAGAGTAAGATTGGTGATCCAGTGGTGTTCATTTGCCTATCTAGAGATAGGCTGTGTGGGAAACCCCTCTGTTTAGCTGAGGGGAATTGATTTGTAAGTTCCGTTTTCATTATTTGCTTATTTTAGTTAGTCTGAACTTCTGCTGTATTATGTTGTTTAATTGATACTTCTGCTTTTGTAATTGTTAGAATAGCTCAGTAGATCATTAGTTTTTAGATTTATAGTTAGAATCTGTCATATCTCAGTTTGCTTTAGTGGTTGGAGTCTAATGATATTTGCTTGTTACTTATTGACTGTTGATTTCTATGCTTGTGTGATTTGAGATTAGTGAATGATTGATGTTCTATTGCTGTTGATTAATTGTTTTTATGACTGTAGTGAATGATTTGGATTTGTTTCATGGTGATTAGTAGCTGGTATATCATAGTTATTGTGTATTTGGTAGCATTCAAGGGTGTTTGGATCTGCTCATTATTGGTTGTTCTAGGATATAATCTGTTGTTGTTTCTGCTTGGTCAGTTCACTTTAGAGTAAATTAGGATAGTTCTAGCATAATATTGGTAAGTTTAATTTCATAAGTCAATTTTAGCTTACTTGCCCAATCTAGTTTAGCATCTGTTAGAAACTGCTGCTATGTTTAATCATTTTAGGTAGGTAGGCTAATGCATTTAGCTTTAATTCACTCATGTTTAGCTTAATATATCATATTAGATAAGTTTAGATCTCTATAAAGTCAGCTTAGTCAAAATACTTTGAAATAAAAAGTCAAACAATAATTGGAATTCAGTTTTTAGTCCAATCTTTGAGTTTATTTCTAGTTTTCATTATTGAGTAAAATAACTTGTAGTTTGTTGATTTTAGTAGCTTAGCAGTTAGTCAATTAATTTCAAAAAGAAAAAGTTAGTTTAGATTTCATCTGCTTATTAGAAAATTGCTTTGAAGTTGGCTGTTTGAGTTTTTTAGTTCCCCTGCTCCATCAGTTCATAGCTGTCCAATCTGTCATCCTTCATTGACTTTGTTCTTGTTTAATACTTGATTTTACAGCTTGTTAATTAGTTTTCTGAGAAGTTTGCATATACAGCTTGTTGTTTCAGTTCGTGGTTGGGAATTTCCATCTTGTTAGATTAGCTTATTTTGCTTGTCTAGTTGCTTGTGTGAGACTGTATAGCTGTATGTTTATTAGGCCCGTTTTAGTAATTATGTGCTAGTGTTTGTAATTGGTGTTTGAATCTGAGTCATTTAGGAGTAGGTTGAGAGTTTAGAACCTTTACTTTGCTTCTGATCCAACTTGAGCTTATTCTGCTAGTAAATGTGAGCTTATTTCTTAGCTTATTACATAGTTTGAGCATCTGTGGTTCATCTTAGCTTGTATTGATCATTTTTTCTATCACAACTGAGTTCATTACATCATTTTTAGTTAGTATGTGAAGTTTCATCAAGTTTTATTAACAAGTGCTTATAAATAAGCACTTGTGATAAGCAGTTTTTAAGAAATAAGCAGTTTCCTTTTTCATTTTTAATTCAAAATTTTATTTTAAGTTCTTTTTCATATTTTAGATTTTCTGGAATTTTTCCAGATTTTTCCAACCCTTTTTACTATTTTTCTTATTTCATTTTGATTTTTATTCAATTTTTAAATCATTTTTAAATAACAAAAATCCATAAAAATCATAAAAAGCTTTGAAAAATATACAAAAATATTTTTAGAAATTATTTTATAATATTTTAGAATTTTTAGAATTTAATTTTCATTTTTCCAATTATTTTTTTCTATTTTCCTTATTTTTAATTCATTTAAAAAGTCCAAAAATCAAAATTAATTCTAGAAAATAAATAAAAACTCAAAAAAATATTTTTTCTTTTCTTAAAATTCTTTTTAATAGTTTAAGATTTTTAGAAAATATTGTCAAGTTTGTAGAATTATTTTTCATTAAACGTTACGTTTTAAATTTTGCGGTTGCATTTCCGTTTTTGCGTTTTTAACATCGGTGCATATTTAGCTTGTACATTCTAGTTATTTCACTATTACTTTTTATTATTTGAATTCCAAAATTATATTTTTCATTTTACCACTTTTCACGACTCGATTTCGCGATTCGATTATTCACGATTCCATTCTACCTTCGCTGGGAAAACGACCCGGGAAATACTTTCACCGGTATTTCTTCGGAATAATTATATACTACGATAAGACTTTATCAAAAATGGTGCCGCTGCCGGGGAAGGCCGAAGTGAATTTTTGAATATCATTTTTGAAAATCGTGTTTTGTTAAGTCTTCCTCTACTTTGTATATATATCTTTATAAAAATTGAAAAATCAAAAACACTTTTCCTAATGTGTTTTCAAAAATACCAAAAAAATAATAATGTTACAGCTTCGACTCTCCCGTGGAAGGGAGGGTGTTGTAAACCAAATAAGCTTTCCAACATAAGAAAAACGTGAAATTAGTTGTTTATCGGATTACTTCAATTCCACAACCGATTAAGCGGGAAAATTCTTTTCTCTCGTTTCGTCGCCAGTAGTTTTGAAGGAAACGATTACGATTAACGTAACGTTTAAAAAAAATAAAAAAAGAATAAAAGTTTGTGATTTGTTTTTCAATAAATAGTAAAAATCCAAAAATATTTTTCTTTTTCATATTTGATTTTCACTTTTATTTTGATTTGTTTTTATAATACGAAAAACCAAAAATAATCTTCGTATCCTCTTATCCGTATAATTCTTCTTCTCACACCCTCTATCTATTTAATTCTCATTTATGTCTTCGGTTTATCATCGTGGGAAGTTTTATAATATTCCAACCGTCGAAGATGATGGAAGCAAAAGCATGGAAGAATTGTTCTTGGAGGGGCATAGGCAGATTATAAGAGCGTTATTTTGTAAACATGACATCGATTCTTCGAGTGGCAATCCCACTCCGTCTTTTGAATATATCATCCCTGACTCTTCCCGTCCTTCTCACACACCGGTTGAGGGAAGCGACCCCGTTTTAGAAGATGTTGGTATTTCTCTTAATGATTCTATTTTGACTGAGATTGTTACGCCGTCCAATCCTTTAGAGCCCGAGCTCGAGGATTCTTTACCCGATTTTGTGAAACATGATACGGCTAAGGAGTGTGAGTTACCTCCTCTTGACAATCCAAATGATCGTGTTGAGATATTCTCTGATTCCGATGATGACGATTCTATATCTTGTGGAGAAATCGAATATGTTGATGAAATACCTTCTGAGCTCGTCAGTCTAGAAGAAGAAAATGTTGAAGAAGTTGAGACTGAAATTCAAGATGAAGCTTTACGTGAAACATTATTGAATGTCAATCTTCTTATCTCTCGAATTGAAGCATTTAATGATCCTCCGACTTCTTCTCCTATCCCCAATATGGATAGTGATTTCTTACCCGAGCTTGAAATCTTTCGATTTGAAGAGACGAGTAGTGGCAATCCCACTATTCATGTTGATATCTCTCTTCCGGGTTATGAATGCTTTACCTTTGAGATCGACTCTATACCTATTTCTGATAATCCGTTACGTGACCCTCTTTTAGAGGATGTTGATCAATTTCTTGCTACGGATGACTCGATACCACCGGGTATTGAGAATGACGAGAATGTCCTTCAAAGCAATATTATTTCCGATTTACTTTTTTCTCGTCCACCTGCGAAACCACCCGATAAAGATTTTGAATCCGGTACGAATGATGATATTTTTGAAGTGGTGGACGAAAGTTTTGAACAAGATGTTCCTTTTATCATCCAAGTGTTTAAACCATTCTATACTTATACCATCATTTCTTCTTTCCACTCCACCGGGAGTGAGGACACCATTTTTGACCCCGGCATTTTCGTTTATTATGTCGGGTGTCCGTTCTTTCTTCTCTCCCCAAGGACGAATTAATTCGGGGATCGAGTCAAGCTCATGTGACTCGGTGAACAAAAACAAGCGCTTCGTGGGAGGCACCCCATGCTTATCCTTTCATCTTCTTAAAATTCTATTTTCTTTCTAATGTGACGTGAGGAGGGCTACCTCTTCCACTTTCTCGTGTTTTGTGCTTGTGGTTTTATGTCCAGGATTTGCCCGAATAATGAAGACTCTCATGCTCGTCGTGTTGTCCTTTCTCCGCTCGAGTTTCATCATTCGTTGCTTATCCATATATCCTAATCTTATCGACTAACATTTATCTTTTGGCATAATTAATAAACGGCCTTAGATTTATGTAGGAGAACCCTTGCCTTTTAAACATTGAGGATAATGTTTTGTTTTAGTCTGGGGGGGGGGGGTGATCTTTCGATCTGATTTTTGCCTTGCACTTTGCTGTAAACTCTTGCAACTCCGTTTTTCCACCAAAATAAAAAAAATTGAAAAAATTGAAAATTTGAAAAAATTTCGATGAAAAAGTCATGAAAACGTACAAAAAAATGAGAAAAATTGAAAAAGTTGTACAAAAATATAATAAAGTTTGAATAAGTGTTTTGACACCTTGTTGACTTTCTTGCTGGCGAGAGTAGGAATAAATATTTTGACTTGACCGGGCGTGTTGAGCCCTAACTTGTTCCCTTAACCAATGATGATCACATAAGCTTGTGCTAGTCTTGTACACTAGGAGCTATAAAATGCGAATTCTTTCTTAAGAATCTGCAAGTTCCCGTACTTGACTTTATACATGCGCAGCTTAAAAGCTTTCGCTAGTCTTTTACATCAGGAGCTAGAAAACGCGAATTCTTCTTCTAGAATTTGCAAGTTTCCTTATCTGACTTTATATATGCGTGGCTGATTATCGGCTAAGTATTCGCGGGTTTCATTATTTGGAATCTTAAATTGCGAAGAGCGAGAAATGATAGAGTTTATTTAGAAGTTTGATGCTAAACGTGGAGTAGTGGTTCTCTTTAGAGCTCATGAGAGGTACTTGTGGCTTTTTACTCCCATCAGATACGTCACCCATATATAATAGATGTTCTAGGTTAATTAGTGGTATTTAGGTTTGAATAATATTTAGTTCTTTGTTTTCTTAAGAGAATTTTTGCTTTAGAAGTTGAGTACATATCAAGGAACATAAAAAATAATAGCAAAAAGTGAAAAAAAAATCAAAAGTTAAAAGTTGATTATCTATGTGGTTTTGGAGCTACCCGATAAACTTCCATTGATGTATTGAGAAAAGTCAAGAAAAGAAAAAAATGAAAAGTATGAAAAAAGTGAAAAATGAAAAAAATGAAAGTTGAAGTATTGTTGAAATAGAGTTATGTATGTATAAATAAGTTGTTGGCGCGTGAGGTGCATGTGATAAGTGATTAGTAATCAGTCACATGAGGTGCACGTGATCGTACTCCGCAACTTATATTCTTGATATTGTATGTACCCCAAATTCCTTGATGTGGACCGAATTTCTATTGCAGTGGTTCTTAAGAGAAAATGAATAACTACTTATCGTTTTAACTTAGGTATCACTATTGGACTTAAAAATTATCGAAACGAGAAAATATGAAGCAATTCATTTCTCAACAAAATAAAATATTGAGATACAAAACCTAGGAAATGGGAGTAAGGAGTTTCCACAAGTAACTGTTATGAGTAGTGTTAGCATCTAATTTGTAGATAAGCTGTGATCTCGTTTGTACGCTTAGTTTGGGGACTTGTGAAAAATCAAAGATGACTATTTTTATCCATATGGTCGCTTCTTAATAGAAGTGTTTCTACTCGTTGAGCCTAATAATTATTACAAAATAATGAAAGTCGACAAACCGTCACAAGTGTGAAGTATGGAAAAGTACAAAAATAGAAAGTATAAGTGAAATAAAGGAATAAAAGGAAAAATTTGGAAAACGGAGCGTTTTCGGGAATAAATGATTTTGTAATCTCTTTTGAACCTCCTTGCTACTTTTCAAAGTTAGTAGAAAGAGTATCAAAATTATTTATCCCAAAAGCGTGAATTGATCACATTGCGTGAGGACACGGCAATACCTTAGTCGGGGGGATTTTGGTGAGTGCTTATTCACTCACTATTTTATAGCTAATTATCGACCCAAAACGACTATTTGAGCTAACAAATGCCAAGAAAACACTTGTTTTTGTGTTGTGAATGTGCAGGAATGGATTTATCAATAAAAGACGAAAAATCACACAAACCGAGCACGAGAGTGGAAGACGGTCAACTAGTCAAAGCTGTGATCTTAAAAGTCAACTTTGGACCCTGAAGAATCTTATTTTGTCAAGATCAGTCCTAGAATTAACTTTGCAAAAATGATGGAATTGGCCCTTGGATTTTCATTATATTACACCTTTGGTCCTTGGAAATCATATTACCAAAAATCTGAAATTACAAAGATTTAAAATCTGGTCCAAATTATATCCCAATCCAAATCCATCTCTTACTAAAGCCCAAGTTTATCATTTTTACCCAAAAGCCCATCACCTAAAATTAATATACCCGGTCCAAATTTATCTCAGGTCAACACTCACAACCTTGGGTCAAATAGTCAACAAGTCAAATGAATAAAAATATTACCCGTGTCTTATTTTCCCCAATTCATTTCACTTACCCAGATGTGAACAGTAACAAGAACCCTAATTACCTTTACTCCCAATATTACAGCAATTAAGGGTAATTAGGTAATCTCACAGGGTTTCTAGAAGCTGACAGAACGTGTCAGAGCGTGGCAGAGTGATAGAAAGCACAAACGGGACAGGTGGCTGCATGTTATTGGGTAGAACGCGTCATCAATCATGATCTAAGGGTGGATATCGTATGGGAAATGATGGATTGAGATTCAAGGGCTTAGATTAAGCTATCAACAAACACACCACACGGATTGCCAACATGGCAATCCGTGAGCTCATCCCTCTCTCATGTAGTATAAATAAGTGTGTTAGGCTAGTGTTATAGGTGTGGAGTCTTGGAGTAGCCAAGCTCTGCCAAAATGTCATTTGATTGTATTTAGATTAGTTTTAGTTGTAATTGTTTTAATATCAATGCAATCAGTTTTTACTTAAATCAATTCTCCTTGTTTTAGTTTACTTGTTATTGTTTTAGCTTAAAACTTTCTAGCTTTCAAGTAATTTCAGAATGTTTACATTTCATTTAAGATAGCTTTCAATTTCAGTTTATACATAATTTAGAAATTTCTTTAAATCAGTTAATAAAAAAGTAGTTTTAAATTGGAAATTTGTTTCATAAAAGTAAATTGTAGTAGTTTGAATTTCATAAAAAGTTCCATAACTTTTAAAAGGATGTTTTAAGTTTCATTTGTTCATGAGAAACTCAGTCAATATTTGGTCAACTGTTTTTGTTGATTGGATTCAGAAGGTTTTTCTAGAGTAAGATTGGTGATCCAGTGGTGTTCATTTGCCTATCTAGAGATAGGCTGTGTGGGAAACCCATCTGTTTAGCTGAGGGGAATTGATTTGTAAGTTCCGTTTTCATTATTTGCTTATTTTAGTTAGTCTGAACTTCTGCTGTATTATGTTGTTTAATTGATACTTCTGCTTTTGTAATTGTTAGAATAGCTTAGTAGATCATTAGTTTTTAGATTTGTAGTTAGAATCTGTCATATCTCAGTTTGCTTTAGTGGTTGGAGTCTAATGATATTTGCTTGTTACTTATTGACTGTTGATTTCTATGCTTGTGTGATTTAAGATTAGTGAATGATTGATGTTCTATTGCTGTTGATTAATTGTTTTTATGACTGTAGTGAATGATTTGGATCTGTTTCATGGTGATTAGTAGCTAGTATATCATAGTTATTGTGTATTTGGTAGCATTCAGGGGTGTTTGGATCTGCTCATTATTGGTTGTTCTAGGATATAATCCGTTGTTGTTTCTGCTTGGTCAATTCACTTTAGAGTAAATTAGGATAGTTCTAGCATAATATTGGTAAGTTTAATTTCATAAGTCAATTTTAGCTTACTTGCCCAATCTAGTTTAGCATCTATTAGAAACTGCTGCTGTGTTTAATCATTTTAGGTAGGTAGGCTAATGCATTTAGCTTTAAGTCACTCATGTTTAGCTTAATATATCATATTAGATAAGTTTAGATCTCTAGAAAGCCAGCTTAGTCAAAATTACTTTGAAATAAAAAGTCAAACAATAATTGGAATTCAGTTTTTAGTCCAATCTTGGAGTTTTTTCTAGTTTTCATTATTGAGTAAAATAACTTGTAGTTTGTTGATTTTAGTAGCTTAGCAATTAGTCAATTAATTTCAAAAAGAAAAAGTTAGTTTAGATTTCATCTGCTTATTAGAAAATTGCTTTGAAGTTGGCTGTTTGAGTTTTTTAGTTCCCCTGCTCCATTAGTTCATAGCTGTCCAATCTGTCATCCTTCATTGACTTTGTTCTTGTTTAATACTTGATTTTATAGCTTGTTAATTAGTTTTCTGAGAAGCTTTGCATATACAGCTTGTTGTTTCAGTTCGTGGTTGGGAATTTCCATCTTGTTAGATTAGCTTATTTTGCTTGTCTAGTTGCTTGTGTGAGACTGTATAGCTGTATGTTTATTAAGCCCGTTTTAGTAATTCTGTGCTAGTGTTTGTAATTGGTGTTTGAATCTGAGTCATTTAGGAGTAGGTTGAGAGTTTAGAACCTTTACTTTGCTTCTGATCCAACTTGAGCTTATTCTGCTAGTAAATGTGAGCTTATTTCTTAGCTTATTGCATAGTTTGAGCATCTGTGGTTCATCTTAGCTTGTATTGATCATTTTTTCTGTCACAACTGAGTTCATTACATCATTTTTAGTTAGTATGTGAAGTTTCATCAAGTTTTATTCACAAGTGCTTATAAATAAGCACTTGTGATAAGCAGTTTTTAAGAAATAAGCAGTTTCCTTTTTCATTTTTAATTCAAAATTTTATTTTAAGTTCTTTTTCATATTTTAGATTTTCTGGAATTTTTCCAGATTTTTCCAACCCTTTTTACTATTTTTCTTATTTCATTTTGATTTTTATTCAATTTTTAAATCATTTTTAAATAACAAAAATCCATAAAAATCAGAAAAAGCTTTGAAAAATATACAAAAATATTTTTAGAAATTATTTTATAATATTTTAGAATTTTTAGAATTTAATTTTCATTTTTCCAATTATTTTTTTCTATTTTCCTTATTTTTAATTCATTTAAAAAGTCCAAAAATCAAAATTAATTCTAGAAAATAAATAAAAACTCAAAAAAATATTTTTCTTTTTCTTAAAATTCTTTTTAATAGTTTAAGATTTTTAGAAAATATTGTCAAGTTTGTAGAATCATTTTTCATTAAACGTTACGTTTTAAATTTTGCGGTTGCATTTCTGTTTTCGCGTTTTTAACATCGGTGCATATTTAGCTTGTACATTCTGGTTATTTCACTATTACTTTTTATTATTTGAATTCCAAAATCATATTTTTCATTTTACCACTTTTCACGACTCGATTTCGCGATTCGATTATTCACGATTCCATTCTACCTTCGCTGGGAAAACGACCCGGGAAATACTTTCACCGGTATTTCTTCAGAATAATTATATACTACGATAAGACTTTATCACTCATATCTCAGCCCAAAAAGCAAAACAAATGCTCCTACTGTGTTTAACACCTAATCAAACATAAGAATGACATGTAAAACTTATGGGACCTATTAAAACTTGATGCGATGGTTGTAAGACCTCCTAAAAAGTTTTACAATCCTCCTAGGCAGTGTATCTAACCGTTGTAGTGTAGTATAGTCAAGACACGGGGGATAGATCGTTCTCTTTGGGAATAGTGTATGTGAAGACCGAAATGTATGTCGAGATAGGTCTAAAGGCGAGTGATGAGTCTTTTTGTATATTTTATATTTATAAAAAGTAATTAAAAATCTTAGGTTTGAAGAGTGGGCGGTTTAGCTACTAGCTAACTAAACAAAAACTAATAATAAAATTAATTAAACTAATAAACAAGAAAAGTAAAGTGATAACTCTTATAATAGGGAACACATGTTCACTTCGATTTCCTTACTCCCTAGTTATCTCCTACTGATTTGTCGAATTGTCAAGTCATTTTTTTAATTGAAGCATTATATTCCTTAATATCGAACGTAGGGAGGTGCCGAAGTTTCCAACTCTATGAACATATAAGTCTCTCGTAAAAACCTTAAAGTTTATTAAGTTTTCTAGGATCTACAAGCCACAGTTCATGCCATAAATACAACGAAAAAACCAGTAGTACACGTTATGGTTGCTTTTAGTAAGACATTCAAGCTATCACATATAAGAAAATAGCCGGTTTACTACTCCTAACGCTTAGCAATCAATTAAACAAGAGATGACAAATCAATAATTAATAACTAGGTTTTATTAGATCTAAGCAAAAATAAGTAAATCTAGCCTAGCATGTTATGACGAAGAAAAGAAAAACAAATAATCAAACAACACATAAAAATATTGAATAATTAAACGAATAACTTATATTCAATAAAACATGGATGAAAAGGGCTAGAAAAACCCTACAAAAGGTCTGAAATTTCTCAAGGGTTTAGTCCTCCAAAGTATGACCTCAAGATGTTACAATGAATGAAAAAATACGAAAAATATATGTAAGATTACACTTGTGACGGCGTCACTTGCAAATTGTGACGTCGTCAGCTCGCCTCTAATTTAGGGTTTCGTTTGTGTAATCGCCTCCAAGTTGTGACGTGTAAAAAATTTTGAGCCATCGCGTTATAAAATTGCAAAGAGTCTGGGTCTTCTAAAACAAGTGACGGCATCAGGTTATGTGGTGTGACGCCATCAGGTCTCTACTTTGACAGATTCTTGACTTGTTCGTTTTTCTTTGTTTTCTTGTTGTTTTTGGTCCAAAACATACTAGTTTCTACAATTCACGTCCTAAGTACCAAAAATGCAAAAATGCAAAAATGCAAAAATGAAAAAAAAAAAAAAAAAAAAAAAAAAAAAAAAAAAAAAAAACGATTTAAACAATATTTGATCAATTATATATGACTTTTAGGCTTAAATGACCCCTTAAAAATGTATCAAATAAATCCTTATCAAATATCTCCACACTTGTGATTTGTTTGTCCTCAAGCAAATATGCTTTTATCTAATCAATCTACAAGTTACGGGTCATTTAGCATTGGTATAAAAGTAATTACAATGTATATTCGTTCCACCATAGTTACAATAAGCACATAAATTATATACTAGCACCTCATATTAAGTGTTTGGATTCTCACATCTCTCGGGTGTATAAGTTATATAACATGAATGGAAACGGGAAAAATAAACGCTCTCTACCTGTCAAAGCATATATGTTGACATAAATAATGTATGAAAACGTTATTTATATTTTTCGATATCTCTATATTTTGACAATCACAAAATGTAAACTCGTCAATCGTTTGATTACTACGTAAACAAGTATTAAGCTAGTTTATATCATTATATCCAACTTAATCACTTAAGGTATGGATAAACAAGTGCTTAATACATCTCATGATCAAAGGGGTATTTAATTAACTAATACAAAGTTTATTTAATTATATAATCTTATTATATATTTTTGAAAAACACTTTTGGTAATAAGGAAAAATGTTTTAATCATACTAAATATATGATTTCAAATATTTAACCAAAATCAGTTAGTTTTTCACCAAATAAACTTTCCCCACTAAAAGACAAGTTTTCTGGCCGTTACAGTTGGGCGGCCCCCTTAATTATAAGGGGCGGTCCCCTTAATTTTAAGGGGGCCGGCCATGCTTTAAGGGGACCGGCCACGCTCCCCTGTCAGAAACTGTCAGATTTCTTCTCCTATAAATACCACTTTAATTCTGGAATTTTTCCCCACCTTTTGCACGAAATTTTCAGATCTATAATCATCTAAAACTCATCCAAAACCCTTTGATCATTTGTATATTAATCCTTGTTTCAAGTGATTCAATCCCTCATCATCCATTCTCATTCTAAGTGCAAAAGAAGAACTCTCTACAACCAAGTTCAAGAAGTGTTGAAGAGTAGTTGTGTATAGTGTATATATATTCATTTGTGAATATTGTGTTGTGCTTGTGATTAATTGTTTAGAAGATATAGAAGTTGTGTAGATAGTAGAAGTTGATTAGTAGTGAGGTAGGATAGTTGTGAAGATTGGTGTGTAGCAAATTGGTGTGAAGATTGGTGTGTAGATTGGTGTGTAGATTGGTGTGTAGATTGGTGTGAAGATTGGTGTGTAGATTGGTGTGTAGATTGGTGTGTAAATTGGTGTGTATATTGGTGTGTACGGTTTTCTCCGCCATAAGGGAGTTTGTTGACATAGTGAAGAAAACTCTCGAGTAGGTGACTCGGGGAGTGGAGTAGGAACAAGGAAGGTGTCCTTGTAGCCGAACCACTATAAATCCTTGTGTTGTGGTTTGATCTTTCTAACTCTTCTCATTACTTATTTATTTACCTTTACTATATTAGTTTTGTTAGTTAGTTATCATACAATTGTTCATATAGTGCAAGTATTGAATTCACATAAACTAGAATCGAAGTTTTTAAAACAAACTTGTGTTTATAAATTTTAAAAGGACGTAAAACTATTTAACCCCCCCTTCTAGTTTTCCACAATTGGTATCAGAGCCACGTCTAGCAAGATTTTTAAAATATATTGTATTTTAAAACTTGTAACGATCTATGGAATCTGAAAAATATTTAGAAGGGCAATCTATGCAAAGACCACCACTATTTGAGAGTGATGGATTTCTATATTGGAAAAATCGATTCGAAACTTATGTGAAATCAAAAGATCTAGATCTTTGGCATGTTATTACCAATGGTGATTTTTTACCTATTCAAAATAACCCCGAAACTAAGAAATATGAAATCGTACCTTTTGAAAAACAAAATGATGATTTTAAAAGAAAACTTGCTAAAAATAATGAAGCAAAAATGGTTATTTATAATGCGCTACCACGTAAAGAGTACGAAAGGATCTTTATGTGTGAAACCGCAAAAGAAATTTGGAACTCTTTATTAATAACTCACCAAGGTAATAATCAAGTCAAAGATAACAAAATAGATCTACTTGTTCAACAATATGAGCAATTCACGATTCCGGAAGAGGAATCAATTGATAATGCTTTTGCTAGATTTAACACTATCATCACAAGTTTAAAAGCACTTGATGAGAATTTTTCTAGTAAGAATTTTGTTAGGAAGTTTCTTAGAGCTCTTCACCCAAAATGGCGAGCTAAAGTGACGGCCATTGAAGAATCAAAGAATTTGTCAACGCTACAACTTGACGAATTAATTGGAAATTTGAAAGTCTATGAAGCAATTATAAAGAAGGACTCCGAAATGGTTAAAGAAAAACGTGAACAAAGCAAGTCAATCGCCTTGAAAGCTAGAAAGGAATTTAACAACGAAGATTGCTCATCTTCCGATAGTGATGACGAATAATATGCCATGGCCGTAAGAGATTTCAAGAAATTCTTCAAAAGGCGAGGGAGATTCGTTAGACAACCACACGATGAAAGAAGAACACCTCAAAAGAATAATGATGACAAGTATAGCAAGAATGAGAGAAAGTGTTTCAAGTGTGGTGATCCGAATCACCTTATTGGAAAATGTCCAATGATGACAAGAGATCAAAATCAAAGAGCATTCGTTGGAGGTGCTTGGAGTGATAGTGATGAAGATGAGAATGAAACAACAAAGGATGAAAAGTGTCTCATGGCAAAATCATCAAGTGAGGTATGTTCCGAATCCGAATACTTTAGTGATGAAAATCTATCATTAGATGAAAAAGATTTAGATAGTGAATACGATAGATTATGTAAAATAGGACAACTAGTTATGGCTAAAAATAAATCACTAAAATACATAAACAACTAACTAGAAAATGAAGTGCTTGAACTAAAAATTAAAATACATCAACTTGAAAAAGGAAAAGAAATTGTTGAAGAATGTAAAACATGTCAAGAGCTTAAAAGTGAAAACAACATACTTAAGGATGAAATTTGCAAACTTGATAAATTTGAAAATAGTAGTAACTCACTTAGTAAAATTATAAGTATTCAAAGAATATCAGGAGATAAAACCGGACTAGGATTTAACTCAACTGAATCTTCAACAAGTGGAGCTAAAAACGTTAAATTTGAAAATGAACCAAAACCTTCAATACTTAATCCTAAACATTTACTCATAAAAAATAAAATAATACCTATCGCTAGTAATGAAGAAATAAAACCATTTTATAAACCATCTTTAAAAACCGAAGTTGGATCATCTAAACCTAAAGCAAGATCTAAAACTCCACCACCTAGGAAACCAAATAATACTTATCCTAGACCTAAAACACCTCAACCAAGAACAAACCATAATAGACGAAACTTTAACTATAATCAACAAATGTGGAACTTCAATCCGTGGGGAATGTTTCCACCTTATATGCATCCAAGTCAAATACAAAACATGTTCGGACCAAATAACTTTGGACAAATGAAACAATGGGCACCAACGTAAATAATATTCGCCATCCAAACATGGAACTTTTCATTGTCACCTCTTGTCCGATTTACTTCTTGAAGACCTTGAAGATTAACGCATTAAAGACAAAAGGTACACATTTCCTTTTAAGTTCCTTGTCTAGAAATGCATGTTTAGTTTAGTGTGTTATATTCATGTGATTTTACTTGTCTTATTAATTTTTTTTAACTATATTATATCTAAATATACATATATACATATATATATATATATATATATATATATATATATATATATATATATATATATATATATATATATACTTAGCTATATTTAGGATCTTATAACCTAGGAAATTCATTTGTTGATTTTCTAGAACTAGAGATTGTTCGTTTACGAACATTTCTTTTCCCCATTTGCCTTATTGAACTTTAATGTTCAATCAACACTCATGCTGATGAAGTGAGATGAGTCGAAAAATCTATGGATGAAACAAACTCCCGGCTTCCGTTGCATACGTCTCCCTCCTATGTTCTCGTCTTATAAGCCTATACTATATAATATATATATATATATATACATATACTTATAAACCTTACACAACTTTCTCGTTTGCTTGACAACTTGATGAATCTCATCCGAAACGATCAAGAAAATTTTATTGACAAAATGTCAAGTAAAAATGTCAAGTAATTCCTCTCGTGCGTATACTCTTCAACGTATTTTTGATTAAATATAAATCTAGTATATATATATAAATATTTTCTTGTTTGTTCCAGAAACCAAAACTTGAAATATCAAATTTTTAAGGGCGGCCCCCTTAATGTTTAAGGGGACCGGCAGCCAATACAAGGGCGGCCCCCTTAATGTTTAAGGGGACCGGCCCTCTGAGAGCTCAAGCCCGTTTTTCCCTTTCTTCCTTTTGCCAAACACTCCACTTTTTCATCCCTCTCTTTCCCTGCCTCTGCTGTGACGAAATTCAAAACCCAAAAACCTCTCAAATCACTTCCAAATCACATAATTCGGGTTAATTCGCAAAGGGCAAATTCATCTAACACAATCACCACTACATATTGTAAGCTTTTCATAACACATTTCATCTAATTTCATCTTATTTGATCATATTCATGATTATGCATGTTTTATAAAATTCGTCAAATTTCATAATTTATTTCGAATTAAGCCTTAAAACTTCATTACCAAATGCTTCACCTAGGATTAGGATGATTGATTAACACTAGAAACTAGTTATTATAAACTATCATGTCGAAAATTTTTGAAAAATTTCATACACTCCTTTTCAAAAATTTTAGTAAACTTATTGTTGAATAATGATTTGAAAACGTGTTAAAACTAATTACATTATACTTGTGTAACTTGTAAAACTTGAAATTACATTTTTTCGACTAAGAAAAACTATGTTGGTTCACAATATAGGGGTGTTTGGATTATGTCCAAATAATATCAAAACATAGTCATTATAATTTTTATAAAACTTTGTTATAATTATAAACCTTAAAATTGTTTATCGAACTCGTCAAGATATATAATTCATATGTATATTGACGCACTTGAGTTATAAGTCACTAGTTAAGGAAGCGTTTGGTTTATTACTAAAAATGACATTTTTAAGTAAAAATACAAACCATCTTTTTCAAAAACAAATTACATGCATAAGAAACTCGCAAGAAATAGCTAGTTTTACAATCTAATGTAAATCTAGCAAATTTCATGATATATATAGATGTTTAAAGGGCGTTTGGACTTGTCCATAACCACCCATTAAACTTCGTAAAATATATCTAGAACGAGTTAAAAACAACATTAAGGAACATGGTAATCTACTTCTTAGGATTAGTGACGAAGTATGTTTACGTTCCAACATAAGCCTTAACAATAAACATATACTTTTATCTTTCTTTATATTTATTTTGGTCTTTTTGTATTGTTGATGTGTTTAGGTGAAAATGCCCAAAGCAACTACCGAAGATCTTTCTCACACTAAAAACTACATTCCCAAAGTTTCTCAACTCCCTACCACATCTCCTTCCATTGGACTTATCTATCGTCAAATTGAAGATAGAAATATTCATGAGGGACGTGTAGTAGATCTTGCTTTTGCTCAATCCGAGTACATAAATCGCTTGTTTTCAAGCATCAACTTCAATTGTCTTTATGAAATAAATGAACCTATTATTCCTCGCTTCATTATGGATTTCTATAGCCAAGTTACCGTCCAAACCAATGATCTTGGTTTCATCACCATCTCTTTCATGATTCAAAATGAATTTATCACCCTAACTCTCGAACAATTTGGTCATATCCTCCAAATTCCATTCAGAGGTCAAGCCGTTTTCTCAAGCGAATGGGACCTCGAATCTCTCAATCGCTATCGACCAACCTTCGGTCCATATCTCGAAGAAATTCCTCATCCCGACGAAATTCGTCAAGTCCTTGGTATAGAACGTGCCACCACAAGCCGAATGATAAAATCCAAAAACGTTCACATCTCTCCATACCAACTTCTCCTCAAGGAATTAAGCCCTCACATGAAGCGTTGGGAAGAACTCATTCGTGAGAATGCGTTTGGTACCGGAGGTCACTGGGACCATCTCCCGGCGAGCCTTGCTCACATGTTATATTGTATCGCTGTCGAAAAGCCGTACAATTTGGCCTACTTCTTTATCAAACGGATTGAGCATGCTAGAAAAACTCCCAAAGCCAACCTTCCATATGGAATGTTCCTCACTCGTATCTATCGTCATGTCATCGAGTACTACCCCGATCTTGACAATAGTATCTATGAGTCCATCTATCCCACCTTACGTTCTCTCGCTCTAAAACAAGCTCGACGAACTCGAAGTGACAAGGGTAAACCTCGTCGTCATAGCTTTCATGGATCATCCTCAAGGCAAGATGATGACGATGAGGAGGAAAACATCCATGATGCTAGTACCCCTTCGTTTTCTGAGTTCGTTGACGATTTAGAGGATCTTGACTATCCCAACTATTCTACTCCATCTCCAAATGATCAAACTGAAGAAGTGCTTCATGAACGAACTACCGAGATGCTTAGAAGACAAAAGAGCTTGCACGAAGAAGTTAGAGGTGGCTTCAAATCTATTGGGAAGACTTTGAAGGGTATCTTCGGGAAGAAAAAGAAATGATATGGTCGGATTATGTTTGTTAAACAATGTTTTATTTTTTTTGTCTTGTGTGCTATTTGTCCGAAGTTTATTCAGAAATACTTGTTATTTGAATATGTGTTTAGGATGATAACTTGATTGTCTTTGATATTTTTATGCATGTTTCTCTTGATCTATATATATGTTTGCATGATTAGTTAATGTTTATATAACTATATGACATGTATGCTTTCTAATAAACCAAAACAAATGTGAAATGTCCAAATTGAGCTTGCTGCACATTCAAACCAGAACATAACATCTTTCCAGAAAATTTTTGAAAATTTTTGGTTTCTGGGTCGTCAGATGGGCGGCCCCCTTAAAATTAAGGGGACCGGCCACCATTTAAGGGGACCGGCCATCTGAAACAGTTTTTATACTATTTTCTTTTGCATCCTGTGATCCCTTTTGCTAGTCCCAGCTATCATTACTCTTAAAAACCAAACTGATTTTGGAATATAACATTACAATTTCAAAATAATTCCACTTCTAAACATGTTTTCCCACTATATAATCCCCATGCATGTTTAATTCATAATTCATCATCCTCATCATTCATAAACCATCATCATGTCATCACCAAGAACCACCCATTCAAACAATGCCAAGAAACAAAAACTTGTCATTATACCACCCAAACAACTCTTCATTGATCTTACAAATGAAGACAACACCACCCCATCACCACAACCTCAATGTTCATCTCCTAGTGCACCAAATGCACCCTCCAAAACACCCTCAACAAATGGAAATTCTACTTCCTCCATACCATCCACTTCATCCATTAATGACTACATAAACACCCACTTATCTCCTCCACCAATGGTTCAACCATCACAACCTACCAATGAACACTCCACCCTTGCATTAACCCTCTCATTATCACCATTAACACCTCTTGATGCACATTTCTCATCATCCCCTATCAATCCACCAACCTATAACCCCGTCCCATGGAGCTTACTTGAAGCTCATGGTGACACTTGCCTTTGTTGCATCCACAACCGAACAATTGTGTTCGGACTAAGAGATGAAATGCAATACATGTTTTCTCATATTGAGAACTTGTTGCATCCACAACCTATAAACACAACCCCTCCACCACCATCAACAAACACTCCTCCTCCATCACCATCTCCATGTTCACCATCAATTCCTCCCAATTAAACATGCTTGGTGACTTACAAATAAAAGTACCTCAAACCATTTTGGATGGCAAGCTCTAGAGAGGACTCTTATGTTTGAGCTTTGGTTTATTTGTTATGTGATGATTGTAAGCCTTTAAGGCTTTTGTTTGTAGCATTACTTGTTTCATTTGTTGATGTAATGCTTGATGTATTAATTTCACTTGATTAATGTTATGGTTATGTTTAGTTTAATTATACATATATATGTTGCTTGCTACTAAATATTTTTGCAAGATATCCATATCTCGATTACTTTTGGCCTCAAAACGAGGGGGAGCTTACATCAAGGGGGAGCTTCCATTAACACGGGATAACCTTTTTTATGCTAACAAAAAGGGGGAGAAGTGATATAAACTCACTCTAATACTTGTATATAGACTAATTTTCGACTAATGAGTTTAAATTTTGTAATCATCAAAAAGGGGGAGATTGTTGACATAAATAATGTATGAAAACGTTATTTATATTTTTCGATATCTCTATATTTTGACAATCACAAAATGTAAACTCGTCAATCGTTTGATTACTACGTAAACAAGTATTAAGCTAGTTTATATCATTATATCCAACTTAATCACTTAAGGTATGGATAAACAAGTGCTTAATACATCTCATGATCAAAGGGGTATTTAATTAACTAATACAAAGTTTATTTAATTATATAATCTTATTATATATTTTTGAAAAACACTTTTGGTAATAAGGAAAAATGTTTTAATCATACTAAATATATGATTTCAAATATTTAACCAAAATCAGTTAGTTTTTCACCAAATAAACTTTCCCCACTAAAAGACAAGTTTTCTGGCCGTTACAGTTGGGCGGCCCCCTTAATTATAAGGGGCGGTCCCCTTAATTTTAAAGGGGCCGGCCATGCTTTAAGGGGACCGGCCACGCTCCCCTGTCAGAAACTGTCAGATTTCTTCTCCTATAAATACCACCTTAATTCTGGAATTTTTCCCCACCTTTTGCACGAAATTTTCAGATCTATAACCATCTAAAACTCATCCAAAACCCTTTGATCATTTGTATATTAATTCTTGTTTCAAGTGATTCAATCCCTCATCATCCATTCTCATTCTAAGTGCAAAAGAAGAACTCTCTACAACCAAGTTCAAGAAGTGTTGAAGAGTAGTTGTGTATAGTGTATATATATTCATTTGTGAATATTGTGTTGTGCTTGTGATTAATTGTTTAGAAGATATAGAAGTTGTGTAGATAGTAGAAGTTGATTAGTAGTGAGGTAGGATAGTTGTGAAGATTGGTGTGTAGCAAATTGGTGTGAAGATTGGTGTGTAGATTGGTGTGTAGATTGGTGTGAAGATTGGTGTGTAAATTGGTGTGTACGGTTTTCTCCGCCATAAGGGAGTTTGTTGACATAGTGAAGAAAACTCTCGAGTAGGTGACTCGGGGAGTGGAGTAGGAACAAGGAAGGTGTCCTTGGAGCCGAACCACTATAAATCCTTGTGTTGTGGTTTGATCTTTCTAACTCTTCTCATTACTTATTTATTTACCTTTACTATATTAGTTTTGTTAGTTAGTTATCATACAATTGTTCATATAGTGCAAGTATTGAATTCACATAAACTAGAATCGAAGTTTTTAAAACAAACTTGTGTTTATAAATTTTAAAAGGACGTAAAACTATTCAACCCCCCCTTCTAGTTTTCCACAATATAGATTACCATAAGCTTGAGAACGGATCAAACCTCCACCATTTTGGCGTAAGCACCTAAGATAAACTATCAAAGAGGGCTTTTAAAGGGTTGTAATGTTATGTGTAAGGGTATGAAAAACACGGTTTTGTCGGATATAGATAATTTTTACTGGTGGCAAGTAAATTATCTAAGTCAATCACATGTACAAGGTGGCGTTGCTAAGCCAAGACTCGACTCGCTAATAAATCTTTTTGTATTTTTTGTGACACTTTCTTGACTTAAAGAAAAATATACATCCATACAAAAGGAATTTATAGTTGCATCCATACACTTGAACTTTTAATTAAATAAAACTAACTAATGACCCGAATTAAGAGGATCAAAACATGTGAAGTACTTTAAAGCTTTTAACGTACATATGGGGGTAATAACATTAGGCTTTCTTCCCCATTATTTCATAACAACTAGTACTTTACACATGAGTTCCAATCGTCCAAAAACTGTATTTACAAGATATGACTTGACTTAGTAACCATTTAATCAACTAGACAATTAACAAAGGGTTTAACAAATATGTTGTAACAATAATGAACTAAACATGAGTGCATACAAGGTAAGCGAAGGAGATTTGGGTGTACATTTAAGGGTGGATTGTAAACAATTAATATTTTGGAATCCACCAAAATATCACGAGAACCACGAAAAGAATAGGCTCTGAGGGGTGTACTAGGGGTACCGTATACTAAAAATGAGTACATCACAAGAGTGTGAGAGAATTACAGGTTTAAAACAGTGGTTATCCTGATGCCTCCTATCATTTAGTAAATCCTAACTACACGAATGTAGTCTCACTAGCAATCTCGGGATGCATCACAAACGCAAGTCCTAAAATCTATATACTACCGGTACACTCATAAGCATTAAAGGTGAATGCTTTTTCCTAAATATCTAAAGGTGAACCTCACATTTTTGGGGTAAAAGTTTTTGAGTGGTAGGGTTTTTATGCTAGCTATATAACTCCTATCCATGAGATGCTTATTAAAACTAAAGTTTCACTTCTATATGTCATAAAAAAATTTAAATTTTGTGCTAAAATCACCTTTACCAGTATCTCATTCAGTTTATTATACTATTACTCTAAGACAAAATAAATATCAAGCAAGTTATAGTTTCTAAGGCATCCTATTTTTCTCTCCCTACACTTAATTGAACATTGTCCCCAATGTTCTTAAAAAGAATTAAGTTATGATAACGGAAAGAATAAAAGAGAGATGCAAGAAACTAATACTCCCATGATATGTACGGCATGGACGATGTGAAACATGGTTAAATCCTCATTTAAGAAGATAAACAAGATAAGCATCACTTCCAATGTATACTTTCATCTTCTTGTCCAATATAACCTGTTAATCACTAAACGAACACGAAACCTCGCATAAAATCGGCGGCAAACACTATATATAATAAAATTAAATCCTAGAAAGCAAATAAGATATAATGATTGCAAAATAAATGTTTACAAAATCCTGGAAATTTAAAAATTTTGAAAATTTTCAAAAATTAAGTTTCGACATAAAAACAAAAATCTGGAAAATTGTTTTGCTACAGTGCCTGACGCCGTCGGGTGTAAACCCTGACGCCGTTAGGATAGACCTGACAGAATTTTTACGTTTTGTTTCCTGAAAAATTTCTGGAAAAATCTGATTATTAAAACCTGGAAATTCTGTAAAACATTCATTGTAACTCGATACAAGCATGTGACTCAAACAAACACATACACAAATACGATAGAATATATGTTAATCATCAGTTGTTAACTTTCATATTCGAATTTGTTTTTTAAACAAATATGATCTTCCCTACACTTATCTTATTGTAAAATACCTTTATATGCAATTAAAACGAGGTAAAAAATAAAATAAAACATTTTCAAAAAATTATATTCGAAACATGAAATGTTAAACAATAATGATAAGACATATATATGACTCAAACAAAAATAAATATCAAACAAACAAAAAAAAAGCTTGAGTTGCCTCCCAAGAAGCGCTTTTCTTTATTTACAAGTCTTGTGGCTAGATTCAAAGTCATGGCCTTATCTATTGTCATCAATGCTCACATATCCATATGTGAGCCACTTAATGGTTGCATCATCCTTCTTGTATTCATCATTTAACTCTAAACATCGTTTATAATATCTCTTATTCTTTTCATGTAAATACTTAAGTCCATTCCTTTTATCCTTCTCGCTCAAAAGTGAAATAGGAGCCAATCTATTACATGCATCAATTGTTAAGTCTTTAAATCTAGGGTGCGAACGTGGCATTTGATAAACAAAATCCTCGTCTCCATCCAAGAATGCAATTAACCTATCCATAAGTCTTTCATCTAACTTAGTTAGCCTCTTAAATGGTTTTCCAAATATGACTTGGGTTAACTTGTCATCAATAAATTCTCCTAAGTCCTCAATAACCATAAAATATACCAAATAAACAAAGCTCCCGACAAAAACATGCAAATGTTCAACTTTAGCCACAATATTATCTCCTTGATATTATAACTCATTTACCATGATTTTATTATAATTAGCACGAGAGATAATATTCATTGGCAAAGATGAGTTAAGGTAAGCATAAAAACTCCTATATCCGATTTTACAAGGAATTGGCTTATTAAAAAGGCTATTTTTCTCAATCCTTGTCCTAGGGTGAACATATTTAAGAGGATCTACTTCATCCTCTTTTCTAATCTTATCAATAACTTCTCTATCACCTAAATCCTCACTAGAATCTGAAAAATAAAAAGGGACATTTTCATGGTTAGTGTCATGATCAAATTAATCAATTTCATAGTCATTACCAAAGTGATGGTCGGGTGAAAGGTTTAGTGGATTCTCATCCTCTATAATGGGGGCCGGAACAGGTAATTGAAAATTTCTACGAACAAACACACGAAGAAAAGACATAAGGACTATGAGAAAGACAATAAAAAGAAAATAAAAAATCTCACTTGATAGGAATCTAGTGAGTAGACCTAAACGAGATAGAAATCGAAACCTATACTATTCCCCGGCAGCGGTGCCAAAAACTTGATGCGACGGTTGTAAGACCTCCTAAAAAGTTTTGCAATCATTCTATGCAGCGTACCTAACCGTTGTAATGTAGTATAGGCAAGACACAGTGGATTGATCGTTCTCTAGGGGAATAGTGTATGTGAAGGCCGAAGTGTGTGTCGAGATAGGTCTAAAGGCGAGGGATGAGTCTTTTTGTATTTTTTATATTTTATAAGAAGCAATTAAATATCTCAGGGTTTAAAGAGTAGGCGGTTTAGCTACTAGCTAATTAAACTAATAATAAAATTAAATTAAACTAATAAACAAGAAAAATAAAGTGGTAACTCTTATAATAGGGAAAACGTGTTCACTTGGATTTACTTACTCTCTAGTTATCTCCTACTGATTTGTCGAATTATCACGTTTAAAGTGTTGTATTCCTTAATATCGATCATGGGGAGGTGCCAAAGTCCCTAACTCTATGAACATATAAGTCTCCCCTAAAAACCTTAAAGTCTATTAAGTTTTCTAGGATCTACAAGCCACAGTTCATGCCATAAATACAACAAGAAAAACTAATAGTACACTCTATGATTGCGTTTAGTAAGACGTTCAAGCTAACACATATAAGAAAATAGCCAGTTTTCCTACTCCTAATGCTAAGCAATCAATCAAACACGAGACGACAAATCAATGATTAATAACTAGGTTTCATTAGATCTAAGCAAAAACAAGTAAATCTAGCCTAGCATGTGATAACGAAGAAAAAAAAACAAATAATCAAACAATGCATAGACATATTGAATGATTAAATGAATAACTTATCTTTAATTACACATGGGTGAAAAGGGATAGAAAAACCATACAAAAGGCCTGAAATTTGTTTAGGGTTTAGTCCTCCAAAGAATGACTTCAAGATGTTTCAATGAATGAGAAAAATACCAAAAATATATATAGGAATACACTTGTGATGGCATCATTTGAAAATTGTGACGCCGTCTACTCACCTCCAATTTAGGGTTTCGTTTGTGTAATCGCCGTCAGCTCTGGCATGAAGCTGTCACGTGTAAAATCTTCTGAGCCGTCACGTTATAAAATTGCAAAGAGTCTGGGTCTTCACAAATAAGTGACGGAATCAGGTTATGTGGTGTGACACCGTCAGGTCTCCATTTTGACAGATTCTTGATTTGGTCGTTTTTCTTCGTTTTCTTGTCGTTTTTGGTCCAAAACATGCCAGTTTCTACAATTCACGTCCCAAGTACCTAAAATACAAAGAGAAACGATTTAGGGAAATATTTGATTAATTACATATGACTTTTAGGCTTAAATAACCCCTTAAAAGGTATCAAATAAATCCTTATCAAAAACCCTATCTAATTTGACCACATAGACTAATGTCAAAAGCGTTAGCAAACTCCATTTGGGCTTCAATCAAACCACTGTCACCAAAATGATCATCATCATACGGGCCTTCATCATAGGTCTCCTTCTTCCATTCCTCGTATGAACTCTTCCTACCCATTCCACCACCACTTTTAGAGACTTCATTAACATTGGAACTCGTAGATGCCATATAAGTAGCAGTTTTTATTGTAGATCTCAAGCACTTAATCATCACTATCCGTATTATATGAATCAACAACATTTTTAGAACTAGGAAGTGTTGATTTACAAGGATTTAGCGGCTTTCCATCATCACCTACTGGCACAAACTTCCCATCAAGTATCTGACTTTCCAGTTCATTAATCCTTGCAAGCAAAGGTGTGGTACTTTGACTACCAGATGTCGTACCAGCCAAAGAAATAAGGACATTACCACTAGGTTCACATTAGAAGTACTTACCACTTTAGCATCCATTTTCGGTTGTCTAGACGTGGAAGCCTCCTTTGTGTTATCTTTTGAATTATAAGCCTTGATATTCTTTGGAAAACCATTAAACTATTTCAATTAGCTCCTTTCCGCTTCACAACAATAAACTCATCATTACAATATGAAATCTTCTTTGATACACCCGAACTCTAACCTTTGCCTTTATCTATCTCATTCATCGCACGTTTGGGGCAATCATAAAGAGAATGACCATTTAACAAGCAAGTACCACAACAAAGGGGTTCCCACTCTTATTCAATATGAATAGACTCTTACGTATATCTACTTCCACTAAGCTTTGGAAAAGCTAAAACCAGATTATCACAAAACTCATTAGATGCCTTAATTTCAATCAAGGCTCTTGCTAAGATGCTCCTACCCCATAAATCCAAACACATGTTATTCATATATGAGTCTAGCATCATAAGAGTATACCAGTATAAGAAGCGATCAAGCTCGATCCATCTGATGTATAGGCAACCAATCGTACATCATGGAACTTCACCCAAACTGGGATACAAGACAAATCTTCTTTCAAAAGGCTTACCTCTTGTAACCATTTATTGAGAAAAATGGGAACTCCATGAATCATCCATGGACCATCTCGAAGAACATATTCCATACCCTGAATAGATGAGAACTTAAAAAAGAAAAACCATTCGCGTTCATTTTTACTTTTAATATACTATACTTCTCTCAATTATTGCGCACAAACCATTCAACAACGGGAAAAGCAAGCCTTTTACTGATAAAAATCTTGTATAACCAATTCATCAATCTCTCACTCACCTTATGACCGAAGCTATAGGTAAACCAACATTATAGTCTGCATCATTAAGTGCATTATCTTTAATTTTTCAAAAATTGGCCTTAGTCATAGACGTAGGGTTGAGCTTATTAGCATATGATGAGGGTTTTTCGTAAGTAGATGTATTCACATGCTCAATAGCAATACTTCCCATGGCCTTATGAAAACTATCACAAGCTGCAATAGTAGAGGTTCATATGCAAAATCAATGTTCACATGTTCTTTAAAAGGTTCAGTACTTACTTGTTCACTTGTTTCAGAATTTTGAGTCATACCACAACCACCATTAGTACCACTAGACGAAAGGCCAGATGTCATGATATCAGGAGGAGTATCATTTGTTTGAGTCTGATCACTACTCGTACCAGTTTGAGATGTTTCCATATTAGAACCCTCATTAACCTTATAACTTTTGACATCTTCGTATTTATAGACTGACGCACCAGCATGAATCGACTCCAAATTTTGTTTCAAAATCGTGGTATATGCAATACCCTCTCCAGCATTACCCTTACTCGCAGCTGTATCAACAACATTCGAACCTTTTTTCTGCTTTACACCCTCCCACCCGAACTAAAAAAACACCTCCATTAACCCTACATACGCACCAAACAGACCAAGCTTATCAACACCCAATTATACCAAGGCGAAACCAAGATGACTAGTAATAGATCTGCATACAAGAACCAACAAGAGAAGATTTTAACAAAGAACCAAACAAATCAAAGATCAATTTAGGTTAAATACACATGGCAAAAACCTTCAGAAACTAACCAGACGAAAAATAAACCCTAACAAATGTAAAAAGTCGATTTAAACAAATTATAACCAAAAAAAGTTATAACCTGTTGAAGGACGATTGATATAGTGGTATAGGGATTAAAGAAGAGATTCAGACCAATTATTAACGACAGATATTAGGAGATTTAGAACAGGTAGCGATTGGTATGAAGAAACCGTTTAGGGTTTAGGGATCTGTAAAATCGTCATAGGGATTTTGCGTTTCTATATATATATATTTTTTTAATGTATGTGTATTATTGTGTGTGGAAAGGCAGTTGCTCTTTTTTTGGGATGATATAGGTCTAGTGGGATCACCGAAGGCTGTGGCTTCTTTTTGGGATGATATAGGTCTAGTGAGATCACCAAAGAAAAACGCGCAAACCTTCTTTCTTTTCTAAAGAGTCTACTCATATTTTGAAATACTATATTCGATTATATTATTATCTGAAAGCATGATAATATGGATGATTAACAATATCATGAATACTTATAATAAGTTTGTGTAGTCAAACGCTTAAGAAAATATAGGAAGAAAAACAATGCACATACATTATTGGTATAAAGATTCTAATCCATTATTTATAGGCTTCATATCTTTTAAAAATGTAATTCGAAAGAATTCAATTTCTTTAATTCAAGTTTATCAGTAAATGATAGATAAGAGCGTCTAGTATGGTGGTTTGTGAAAGCGTTTATAAAAAGATGAAAATTTTAAAAATGTATAAATAATAGTGAATGTATATTTCAAGCTTGTATGGCAAGAACATGTGTATGATTTTTAAGAGGTCTAAAGTTTAAGTATTTTGAAAGTGTTGAGTGTGTTTTATGATATGAAAAGGTTTATAATTATCTATAGTAAATGAATTAGTTTGAGAGATAAGTATGGCTCAACGTACATTAATAGACGCTCAATTTGAATCCATTCCTACTTGTAACTTGACGAACTGGTCTTATTTGTTCTACCAACTATGACATCAATGAAGCTAAGCTATACGCTGCTGAACATATATATCAAAGCTTAAATCGACAATAAATGAATTAGAAAATTGTGATACAAGTCTTAATTCTTAAATTAGTTTTTAATCACGACTAAACAATCATCAGCCGATATTCAATTCCTTAAAAAAAATGTAACCAAACTTTAATTAAAAAAAGCTACAACAATTATGAGAAGTAAACATATCAACATCAATGCAACATATCACACACGAAACTATTTCCACGTGCCTTATTCATCTATACCATTTTTTTGTATTCAGTTTTTAGTTGGAGGGCTTTTTGGTTTGTGGCCAAACGGTGGCAGTGGCAGTGGCAATGGCAGCCAATGCTTATGAGGTGGCGGTGGCGATGGAGGAGGAGGTGGTGGTGGTGGTGGTGGAGGAGGAGGAGGAGGAGGTGGTGGTGGTGGCGGCGGAGGAGGTGGTGGTGGTGGCGGAGGAGGAGGAGGAGCTGCACAACCACGACAATTAATGGGACGAGAATAAAAGGCTTTACACTCGGCCACTGATCGTTGTGCCGGCCTATCACGAATACAGTTTTTTCGGTCATCTTTGTCCGCAATCTTGAGACAAATCTTGGGCTCACCCGAGAAGTAATTATCCGAGTATGTGAAATTTTCCAACCGTGGCAACGAGCATATACTAGATGGTATATCACCCGAAAACTTGTTTTGAGCAACATTTAATTGTTCCAAGCTCTTCATTTCTCCTATACTTTCAGGTAACATCCCTTCGAGTGAATTAGAACTCACATCAAAAACCGTCAACTTCTTTAGGGACCCTATATCTGGTGTCAAACAACCACTTAATCCCACATTCACTAGAATAATCTCTTCTAAAGTCTTACTCATCTTCTTTATACTCGAAGGCAAACAACCTTTAATATTGTTGTTAGCAAAAACCAACACTGAAACAGGAGAATTCCCTAGGTTTTTTGGAAAACTAGAATCGAATTGGTTGTTATTCACGAAAATGGCATCGAGTTTAAGGTCGTATAGTTTAGAAGGAATATCGCCTTTAAACTGGTTAAAGCGAATATCCAGAAATTTGAGAGAAGGTAGTGAAAGGACTACCGAAGGGAAACTACCCGAAAAGCGGTTGTTACTTATGTCAAGCTCATAAAGAAGGCGTAGTTTAATAAAAGACTTTGGTACTGTTCCATGAAACTTGTTAGAGTTAATGTGGAACAATGCGAGATCAGTGAGTAACCCTAGGTCTTTTGGTAGAGACCCTGAGATGTTTGCATGGTTTAGGTCTATACCAGCAACTGTGGTGACATTTGCGTCGTCTAAAGAAGGTGCACAAAACACCCCGGTGTAGTTACACACATTATAGCCATACCAATTGGAAGTGAAATCTCGAGGGTCCGAGGTTATCGAATGTTTCCATGCTTGGAGAGCATAATATGCATTTTGGAGCCTAGGGTTTGGGGGAGATGTTGCTTGATGAGAAAGAGTTATGAAGAAACCTAGAAGAACAAGAAAAACAAATTTAAGGTAAGGGGAAGGTATGTTCATTTTGGACAATAGTTTGGTGAAATTAATGAAAAGGAATGAAACAAAAGTGTTGTATTTAAATGCGATGTGAGATTGTGTGTGACACAACTACTCTTCACCGAGTTTTATTTTTAGAAAATAGCATAAATAGATAAATCTCTTCCTATACATGTAGAG
Source organism: Artemisia argyi (assembly GCA_030686995.1). NCBI lineage: Eukaryota > Viridiplantae > Streptophyta > Magnoliopsida > Asterales > Asteraceae > Artemisia > Artemisia argyi. The sequence goes on along the minus strand of JARVZY010002731.1, from coordinate 606,014 downwards.
ACAAAATTTTAATGTTCTAAGAAACAAAATACGTTCAAATGAGATGTAAATGTTTTGACTTATGTTTGGTCATGAGAAGAGTAATATTTGACGTACAGGTAAGCATCTTAAGCCAAGTCGTAACTACATATAAAGTCTTTCTGTCACTTGTGATAGGTGAAAATGAAAATACGACTTAATTATGGAGTGGTTAATTACTAGAAACAAGTGGGTAGATATAATAAAAGCTTCGGTCAATGGATTAACATGTTTGCATAATGGCCATTCCTTGAACGTTTGTTTGCGTTTTCATCATATGTAACTCACGGAAGATAAAGCTATCATTACGATAAGTTAATTACATTTTTTTAGATTATGAAAGATACACAATCTTAAACACGTCCTTAAGATATAATTGCTTGAAATTAACGTAATTATTTTAAAACTATTCAATTATTAGCCAAATACTAGAAAACTTTTAACAATGTGTTACTAATGCATGTTATTACACGATTTGATAAAATAATCCAAATAAAAGGAATCTTAGGAAATGTGATAGACGAGCGGCTTATCAAAGCATGCATGGTTGATCTGTCGATTCATAAACATATATACATTATGGACATTGCACAATGCATACTGTATATATTAATACAAACGGAATAAGTTTGCTTTGGTTGGTATGTGTGATTTCTTTATGTAAATATGAACAATTTTACATATAATATGCTCAAGGACTGACTTTAAGAGCGGAGAGTGTTGTGCGAGGCCTGCTTATATGTTAGCTTTATGTTACTTAATTATCTTTTCGTTAAAAAATTTGCAACTCATCTAAAAACAATTTTTTAGAGAAGATTGTGCCGAGAGGCAAGTACAGTTTCTTGCGGCAATGGAAAGGCTGGGGGTGGGTGTTCTGTCCCCTCGTTCTGACATGGATGCCTTTGCCAAGCTCTTTTAACATCGACGCCCTGCGCCATATATCACGATAGAGATAATTAGCATTTGCTTCCAAGTTACGAGCAAAACAATAAGGAAAATGTCAAACATCACTACTACAAAAATGAACAAAGAGCCCCTTTAATAGAGCCCGGTTTTAATGAAAAACGGGCTCTAAATTATAAAAGAGGGTATAAAGCCATGTTTTCTTGTACGCAACCGGGCTCTATGTTAAAAAAGTTTAAAGCCGTGTTTTCTACCTCAAAACCGGGTTCTATTCCTCTTAAAGTGCCGCGTTTTCTTTCACAAAACCGGGCTTTATCTAAAACACTATTAGAGCCCTGTTTTCTATTGCAAAACCCGGCTTTATCAAATGTTGTTTCGTATCATCAAAACATACGAGTTCTTTTCAAAATGAAATGAAAATGATTAAAACTTTTGGGCAGGTTATTTCCCTCCCCAATTTTCATACCTTCACAAAACCTAATCTTTTCCCCTCTTCACTTTCACAGCCACTATACCTTCCTTCAATATTGGGGCAATATCATTTTCATTAAACTTACCATAGCCCTAGAAGACTCTAAACCTTTTAAATCCCATTTCAAATCCTGCAATTAGGGTTTATAAAGATCCCTAATAATTCCAAAATTAAACCTAATTTCCAACAAAATTAAGGCTTGCATAACCACAAACGGAATTAAACTCATCTCAGTAATGCCTCGTCGCTCAATCTTCATCAATCAAGTATATGTTCTGTCTTTTTAATCATTTTGAATACACATTTGTTAAAGTTTTAGTTTTGAATTGTTTGCAGTAATATGGAGGTGGTTATATGAGATTTTGATCATCATTTCATGGAATATATAAGATTAATGGGTTTATTAATTATAAAAATGGTGAATTTTATTGTTAGGAATCATAAAGTTTTGTGTATGTGTGCGTGTGGAGATTGATGGTGTTTTGTGATTTGTAGGGGTGAAGATATCAGTCGCATTTTGGGATGGTTAATGCAAGATCGATTCATGGCACTTGTATGTAGTACTTTCTCTGCTATTTTGTTAGTTTGTAAAGCTTAGAATTTTTATTCGTTTATACTGAATTTAATGGAGTATGTTATGCCGCTTAACATCACCACCACCACAGTCGCATTATTCACTGGCCTAGGAGGAGCAACAATCTATTGTGGTGGTGCTAATGTCTGGCTAATGTCTGATGTGGTTGTCTTTTGAAGATCATCTTGATTTACTAATCTATTGGCATATTGTCGGAGCCGGGTTGCAAGGTGACCCTTGATCTTAGTGTTAAAGAGGCTTACGGTCTGGCACAGAGGACACATCGCTTATTGTGACCCAGGTACCTTGATCATTGTTCTTGGAGGAAGGAATACTAATGCATTGACACCTTGTGATCGGGAATGTCTTTCCAGAAATCAGTTTTTGTTTGTGAACCAATTTAATTGCTGTAATGGTTCTAATATAACAGTTCGCCAAACGATATATAAAGATGGTTGGACTTCAGTCGTAAAAATTACCAATAGTTTGATAGGACTATGGGAGATCATCTTACTCACATGGAAACTTAATCTTAAACATTTCTGTGGATACTATGCCATTGTTTTTTCTTGGTTCAATGGTTTGTACTTTTGTATGATACCACTGCTGCACTTCTGAATTTTTAATATAATAAATGTTGTGTTTGGCTCTTTATTAGGATGTAGCAAGCGAGATATCTGCTGAGTCCAAGCTGCAAAACTCCTCAAAAACAAGTTAGATTAGTTTGTCAATATCTGCTCATTCTCAACTTTAAAGGCAGATCTCGAGACAACGTGAACTTCATCAAACCCAACTCTTTTGGTCAGGTTATTCAGAAGCAATGCGCAATAACAAAACTTCGCAATAAATTCAATGTTTTCACTTACATTTCTGTTCAAGTAGTTAATTAAGTTAGCTTGTGACTATTAATATGTATCTACAGAAAGATAGTTGTAAACATATAATCTCAATACTTCTTTGATTCGTATCCATACAATGTTCAGTTCACTAAAAAGATTTGAGGGCTCGAATTATGTCATAAAAAGATTTTTTTTTTTTTTTTTTTTTTTAATTTTTATTCACATAGAGCCATGTTTTTCATTGAAAACCGGGCTCTATAACTGGGAATAGAGCCCGTTCTTTAAACCGGGCTCTATGGCAGTTCCTAATAGAGTCCCTCCCCCTTTGTGCCCTCATGAAAAACCGGGCTCTATTAGCCTTTTCAACCGGGCTCTATGACAATTTTTGTAGTAGTGCATGTCCCTTAAGAGTACGTTTAAAAAATTACGATATGCATAATTAAATTGATTACTGTATAATTTTAGAATAAGTACCACTTAGCCTTTGAATTTAATTTTTCTCAACCAACTTAATGTACCACATTTAAAATCCAAACAATAGAAATAAAAGATCACTTTCTGTAAAAAAAAATAAAAAATAAAAAATAAAATAATCATCTGATTGCTATTATATATTTTGTTTTAGAAATTTACTTCTTGCTAAGCAACTAATAATTCTAATCGACATTTTTCTTTGCTCTTGAATAATTAGTATGTGATATTAATATATTAAATAATCATTATATATTAACGATTTTGAATAAATAATAGGGAATCAGATCAGCTATGAGGTTAGTTTTTAAAAGAAATAGGAAAGAGAGAGAGAAGAGAAGAATAAGAAGGAAAAAAAAAAAAAAAAAAAACTTTTATTGATGCGTTTCTAGAGTTGAGATCCATGAAGAACCCATACATGTCATAGAACCTATCAACCAATCATAGCTACTCATTTATATTTTTCATATTTTTTTTCAAAACAACATATCTTGCAAACGGTAAATCTTCAAGCTACAAAAAAATATCATCGCGAAAAGAATTAAATGATCTTTCTATAGATATGCATTGTTATATACTTTCGACAAACTTTTTTTTCGCCCAGAAAGAATCATATATGATTCGTAAAAATCATATATGATTCGTAAAAAATCATATATGATTCGATTCATCGAATCATATATGATTCTTACGAATCATATATGATTTTTCTAGGCGAAAAAAAAGTTCGTCGAAAGTATATAACAATGCATGTCTATAGAAAGATAATTTAATTCTCGTCGCAATGGTATTTTTTTTGTAGTTTGACGATTTACGGTTTGCGAAATATGTAAGTTTTAAAAAAATGGTGGAAGTCTATTTTTTTATTTTAATAAAAAAAAATGAGTGACTAAGATTGCTTGATAGGTTCTATGGTAAAAGTTGAATCTATAAAGAACTTTTGCCTGCGTTTCTATATTTCTATTTTCTCCCTTTTCTTAAAGTATGCGTATTATTGTGATAGAAAAGCAGTGACTTTTTTTTGGGTAGATATAGGTCTTGTGAGATCACCAAAGAAAAACGCGCAAACCTTATATCTTTTCTAAAGAGTCTGCTCACATTTCACTATATTATTTTCAATTATATTATTATCTAAAAGCATGATACAAATATGTATGATTAACAATATCATGAATACTTATAAATTTATAATAAGTTTGTATAGTCAAACGCTTAGGAGAATGTAGAAAGAAAAAACAATGTACATGCATTATTGGTATAAAGAGTCTAATTCCATTATTTATAGGATTGATATTTTAAAAAAATGTAATATTCTAATCCAATTTATGTAATTCAATACATAAGAATTTCTCATATAGAGGATTAATAAGTACGACGTATTAAGGAACATTTGATGATATTCTACTAATGCTAAAGAAAGGTAATAAAGAAGTGTCTAATTGAGGTTTTATTACATATGATTATATTTTATTATGAGTTTTTTTAAAGTAATCTAGCTGATTTAATTAAACTTATAAGGTTTTAAAGGAATCAACTTGACGATTAAAATATTTTTTAGGTGCCTTGGAAAATATGAATGAAAGGACTTTCTCAACAAATAATTTGGAAACAATAGACTTTCTAAGAAGCTTGATTTGCAGGCATTGACAAAGTATAAATGTTTGGTCTAAAAGGAAGAAAAAAAAAAAGGACAAAGTAAACGGATGGTTCAAAAAGATTAATATTTGTTCATATTCCTTTTATTTGAAAATATGATCGTTTTTTAAGTATTAAAGTTCTAAAAGCAAAATTTTAGTAGAAACTAGACCAAAAAGGCTTAGAGTACAATGGAACACAATTTGTTCAGGTTGTTGTATTGTTTTTAGTTTTATTTATAGAACAAAGTATTACTTTGTATAAGGGATCACACTTCCCTTTGAGCTTACACTTACACTGTGTTTTCGAGTATGATTTAACGAAAATGAAGTGAAACAAAAAGTGTTGTGTTATCGAGTATCATTTAAAGAGGAAAAGAAAAGGAAAAGAGACTGAAAAAAAAGTAATTTTGTTGATTTTGAAATAAAATGTTTCATTTCAAAACTAAGTTGAAAAGGTTTACTTCCTATCTTTATGTTTCCTTACTAAACAAACTTAAGAACTTAGCACTAATGACTTAGATAGATTGAATGATGTCAACCCTTAAAACTACAATGGAATTTATTATAGTACTTGTGGGTTTAAATCCTTAAGAAGCTCATGCCTATACTCGACTCGACTAAAATCGTATAGACTTGGTTGCATAAGATTATGGCTAATGAACGTGGTTGACATGATTAATTGAGCTAGCCTTTGATGGATTAATTAAAACTGTTTTTCGAACATGTTTAGAGCCTATATCAAGTTTCTACAGAGGCTTTTGCCTTTATGCATTTATTTTGTGTTTCTACTTCATATCATCAAATAAGTACATGTTTAGTATATCATTATCTCAGGTTTATTGCTCATAATTATTGCATTTGTGTATGATTTAGTATTTAATTATTATCTATTTGTTGTATGGGTAGAAAAACGGAGCAATTGACGAAAAGATACGAAAATTGATAAGAATTAATGCAAAATCAAGTAATCAGTATTGGATTTAGGAGGAAATGACATGACGAATTCAAGTTTGTTGGAGGATTTGTAATGTGAATTACTCAAGGTAGGAAAAACTTGTGATTAGAATTTGATTATGGATATCTTGTAATAAAATCAAGTG